>SCLH01000808.1:104893-134902 GCA_004367855.1 Oikopleura vanhoeffeni
AGGAGTAGTATTTTCCCCGAGGCACTCAAAATAAGGCCAAAAAACAGTTTTTTGCTCATTCAAGCGCCGGATGAAATTTTTTTGAGTAAAACTGAACTTGGGGTTCTGCCCACGTTCTCTGTGGTCAATAAAAGTTATTAAAGTATTCTCTATCTTTAAAATTCAGGGAGGAGTAGGCTTTTGAAGTGAAAATAGTGCCACTTTTGAAAGGTCGTTCCTGATTGGTCGGCCAATCAGAGGCCTCCGATTTGTTTTGTGAAAGCAAGATTAATGTTCAATTATCCCTAAACTGAAATACATATGTTCGTGCTGTTTCTAGTACTTCATTGAGGCGACGCTGAAAACCCTGTTTTTGGCCTTAAAATGTGACCAGTACTTCCTCAATTAAGGGGACAAATTTTTTTCTCGAAAATCTGTCGCTTCAAGGGGTCATAGCCTATGACTCATAGGGGATTAAGCGCGCTTTAAGGGGACAACTTTAAAGACGTCAGGGACTGTAGTTCCTTTTACAGTATTCACATATAACGAAATTATTATGATCTTATGAAAAAAATACTTATTGTTGACTTAAAATTTTTTTATATACATATTTTTAGGTAGAATTCTTTTCCGAAATCATTTTGGCTGAACGAGGTTGTTGATTGATACCGAACAAATGAAAATAAGCATGCCCTAGTGGTGTTATAGGAAATCACGCTGAAACTAAAATTTAAGGTTTTGTGTGTCACATTAGCTCAAAAACGGGGCAAAAAGATTCGGATTTTTATTGTTTTGAAATTAAAATTTGACTCGAAATTGACATGTTTTTAAAAATTTTTTTGGTGATTTGAGGGTTTTTCGTCATGCTGACGATTATGGCTATAAAAACAATTTATTTTGAATTTTTTTCCGAAGAGGTATTATCGTAATCAAAAGCCACCCATAGACAATTGGCAATAGCCTGATGGTCCTCGAGACACAAACAAAAATTTATGTGATTAATTTTTTGATAGACTTTCACCGACCACATTTTCGAAATATTATTTGATTATGGGAGAATAATAACTGATTCATTGCCTTACTTAGCATAAACTTATTAACATAAATTAATGGTTTTTTATCTCAAAATTAATATATTTGCTATCAATATTACTGTAATTAGGGTAAATGGTGAGGCTTAGTTTACTCACAGAGAGAAAGAAACTTTCAATTTCTCGTGTAGGGTGGCTTCCCTTCGTCTCTCAGAGAAAATCTCTCTAGCGCCGCCGGACTTTTATGACACAAAGTCAAATCTTAAAAAAGAAAGAAACACAATTTTTTTGATTGCTACCCTCACTCACATATTTAACATTAGCTAACGACACGTCGCGACGATTGCTTGATTGGGCCGGGATATTCATGAAAGTGTGAATGAGGGATATTCACTACAATTATCTATTTTGACCAACACTGGAGCATTATTCAACTCTCAGACCGCTGCGGACCACATTTTTAAATATTTATTAGGACCATTTTCAGACAAATTCCATTTCCATTTTTAGTATATTATGATTGTTCCCCTAATGAAAAAGTTATTTAACTCTAAAACTAACAAATTTTTATAGTGAAACGAGCTGTAATTTTTTAAAATTGAAGTCAATTTTCAAAAATCGCATTTTTTGTTAAATAACTCTAATTTTTCAAAAAAAACAATGTAATTTTTTATTTACAAATAAATAAAAGTTTAAATGTGATCAGCGGTAAAAAATGAATTCACCGATTACTTTTTACAACATTTTTACCACCTATAAATTACATTTAAAATTCTGATATTATTTGTCAAAAATTCCCTACAATATAGCCTGAAACCATTTATTTAATTCATATAAATTTGCCGGGAATTTTTTTCGAAAATTCATTGCTATAGTTAAATATACGCAAAATCTACATTTTTTTACAAACGGAAATTTAAATCATAAATGGTTCATGCGATTTTTTTCTATTTTTTCATATATCATTTTCGATTCTCTAAGTAAAATTCTCACCTGGAAAAATCTGAATAATTTATGTCAGAATTCTCGCAATCACTATTTTATGCAGATCTACTGCGCGCCATTATAACAGTAATCAAGCTTTAAATTGAAATATCGAAAAAGGGGCCAAAAACCTTAACAATTATAATATTGAAATCCTTTCATTTAGGGTTATTTTTTGCTGTGATTATTATTCTTTGTAATTTGAGACTATCCTATGTCTAGAATTTTAAATTAATTAATTATTTTTGTAAGCAAATCCGATATTCTAGAACTAGTTATTCGATGGTGAAAAACTTTTTTTTGCTTGCAACCAATTTCTTATGTGCTGGATGGTCGGATACAAAAAAATAATACCGAATTTGAGACTGTGGTCGAAAATAACTACTGCACCCACAATCCCCTTAAGGGTATCCCGGTTCCTAAAGTTTCTGCAGTTATTATGTCATAAAAATGCACCAAATCAATTGTTTATGTTTTGAACGCATAAAACAACCCAAATGACAACAAAACATTTTTCGAAAATTTTGCGTTTTTTCGATTTTTTTCTAAGTATTTTCTCAAAATTATGTTCAAAAATAACCTTTGTGTCAATTTGACCACTATAACTTCAAAATATCGGGTTGACGTAAGCCAACTTTCTTTTCAGTGTTTCCCCAGCTTTCTTTTGAACTTACTTTCAAAAAAATCGAAGCACGTTTTTTTTCGGAAATTTTTCCACGTGACCTTGAAAAATTCATATTTTTTGTTTGGGCCGAAATTTGACAAAAACCCACTTCAAAAGTTTCTGTTTGTTTAGAGCTAGCTTTTGCAAAAATTTGAGTAATTTTTGAAATTTAACCTAGGAGGAGATAGATTTTCCGATGAAAAAAGTCCAAAAACCGGTATTTTGGACCGGTTTTTCACGTATTCTAGAATAAATATAGCACTTATCAACAAAAGCTCAATTAAAAAGTTTTGTATACTAATTATACATGTTATGTTAAAATTTGGGTTTATTTCAAAATAAAACCTGGGAGGAGATAGATTTTCCGTTTTGGCTCAGGTAGCTCTTGTGCCGCTTATGTTTGAAGGAGTGTGGTTATACAAAAAAATTTTGGCTAATTTTTTTCGCAAGTTGAAGGCTAGTTCTACAAACTGGCTACTCTGAATATTATCCTTGAAGCCGTGTTTGGCTAATATTTTATCGAGAATATGTCAAATTAGGGACCGGGATACCCTTAATCAAATCCCCTGCCTTATCTCCCTGCCTCAATCCCCTGCCTCATCATAGTATTATTTTGAACGAAGAAAACCATCTCACTGGCACCAAATATTTCAAGTGACTTCAAATTTTAAAAATAAAATAAGGAAACAATCTCAATCAAATATATTTTAGTTATACTAGCAGAAGCAGTGTTTGCAGGAAACGAAAATTTATTGTTCACACTAGAATACTTTATTTTTACAGAGAATGCCCACGGGTGGCCCTAATACTGGACATTGACTAAAAAATCTTAATAATTTATATCCAAATAAAATGGATTATTTTAATTACAACAACCAAATTATGATAATAGCAAAATTTTCAAAATTCTTGTCTTGATAAATTTGTTATTTTTATGACTTAGGTGACCTAAGTTAAGTCCCGCATAAATCTTTGTATCTTATTCGGTTATGCTTTCAAAAAGAAAAGGGATCTTTAGCATGGAAATTTGTTAATTAAAAAATTTCATTCAATCGCAAAGACGAGAATTTTTCAAGTAAAAATTATAGAAAAATCGCAAAAAAAATTAAAAATTTTATTTAAAAAAAATTTCATGTATAATTAAATTTTTTCCGATTTTTATTGATAACTACCATGTTTTAGATCCCGAAACCCTCCAAAAGTTGATTTAGCCAACCATCGCCAAGAAACTGAGACGCACTTCTCAATTATCTTGACTCTTATTGGTTAGTGGCCAAAAACCTATGTGGCTTAACCAAATAAAAAAATCGAAAAGTCAGCTTTGTTTATGATACCAAAGTTATTTAAAATCCTAAAATAACTGTTATCATAAAAAAATCACCAAAAAACTGAAAAAATTTTTCACAGAAAAAATGAAAAACTAATAATATAACGAATTCTATAAAACTACATTTATCAAGACATCATTTTAATAATCTAGCCAATTTTTTTGCCTTTTCGATTTTTCTCTCGCGTCGATTTTTTTCAGATTTGAAATGATCCGGAACATCTTAGTCAACAGGGAATTGCTTGCGGTCTTTTCGAGAGGCACCACTTGCTGTAATTTTCATGGTGGCCTTTAAAGTGGTTAAAATTGTAAAATTTGACGAAAAATTGATATGATTTTGGCCTTCAAATAAAAAGTATCTTTGAAGTTTTTTTTCTTATAAACAATATAAAAGTGCAGGCGTTAATACAAAATCTAACGTTACGCTCTATTGCGTAATAAAGCGAAAACGTCTAGAATAGACTAACATTTCGTTACGTTAGAAATAATCACTTTTGACACGTGACCATTTCTGGGGGGATACGAATGACAGGTGAAATACACCGACTCACTCTTTAAAGTATTATCCCAGTAAAGGGACTGGTAAGTAATTAGGGTTTAAGAGATGGGTTTAAAGAGATCAAGATTAACAAGGAAAAGGTGTAAATAGAGATCAGATCAAAACCTATTCAGGTTCACCCCAAAGGGGTTTAGAGATTAAACCTAATGTATTTATTTAGGTTTTTGTTAACTTGGCCGATCGATTTTATGTGAATTTTATTTTTTAAATACTGCATGTCACATTTTCCATTGCGATCTTAGATTTTGGTTTAAGTTCACCTCCGCTTATCACAACATTTCATGTCACAAACACGAAGGTGTTTATCAAATTAAGATTCGCATTGATCAAAAAACTGTATCAAGCAGTTTTGAGAAAAAATCGCGAGCAAAAATGTGACGTGCTGTTTATTTGAAAAAACTTTATCGACTAACCGAGGACATCAGATAACCGATAACATAGTCCGATAAATAGTACCCCCTCAAAGTGTTCCGGAGATTTGAAAATTAAACTATGCTGTATAGACTATACATCATGGTGCATAATTTATGGACAATTTTTCACGATTATTAATAATGTCCCATTACAGAAACATAAAATCAGAACCCATAAGAAGATGGTGAAATAAAAGCTTCATTTGTTCTTAGAGTTTATTTCATAAAAAGGTTTTATCAGCTAATTATTGAGTTAATTATCAAAGACTGGCTAGTACAAATAAAAAAGTTGAAAACCTATAAAGAGAAGTGGCAAGTATAAGTAAAGGTGTTCTACATTTTGAGGGATACTAGAACATTCGACATCAAGTGAGCAGAAAATGTACGTAAAGCAGTTTTAAAGATCGATATAACGCCTATTTATGTTGGGTTGTTCAAGATATATTTCGTATAGACAAACTGAGGCGCGATAAATAGGGTTGCGCATAGGAGAATTAAAATTCAGACTCTGGATTTCAGAGTAAACATGAAAATATATCAACTTATGAAAAACACAAAAAATACAATTATTAAAACATATTTCACTTCGATCTGATGGTCAAATTATGGCGTTTAGTTTTTTTATTTTAATTGAAGTTTTTCATATCAAATATTGATTATTGTCAATTTTTATAACCGTGAGCTTTTTCAAAGCGAAAAGTTGATGATATAAAATTTAATTCGAAATAAAATAAGGTCGAAAATTGGCGTCGGTGGATTTCTTTCAAAATTAAGTTTAAAATTGGGGTTTTGAGAATTTTGATCTCGAAAAATTTTTAAGCTTGAATGTGCGTTAACGTGAATTTCTTAAAAACTTTTAATGAATTGATTTTTGAGAAACAAAACAGTTTAACTAAAATGTGCGATTCATTTCTTTCCAAAATCGTCTGTTTGACTTTCGAACCTTACGATTAATTGTTCTTTTTGTGCTTGTTTGTACCATTTTGTTCAATATCAAACAGAATGTTCTTGTCTCAACTGAAACAAAATGTTTGGCAATTGATGAAATGGTACAATCAAGAGCTGCTACAATACCGAATGTGTAAGTGATCAGCAATAAAAAATTCATAACTACAATATTTTTTCAAATTTATTTTTTATTTTTTAATTTGTTATGAATATTTGAAAAAACTTCCAGTTTATATTCATCAGTGTTGAATCAATAATCTGGAGGCAGCATAAGCTGATTAATTAATATAATTATTCATCTGACGATATGAAATTCCATTTTTTCTTTCCCCTTTGGTCTCGCACAAAAACACCCTCATGTTTTTCACGCCAAAAATAAAAATCGTGCGATATAAATTATACAGTTTTACCAGGTTGTATAAAAAGGATCATAAATTCCAATGGCAACGCGTCGTTTAAAACCAACGCATAAAAAAGAAGAAGATAAACAGCTGATCAAGCTTTAGAATTTTGAGGCGTTTTAATCAAAGTCAAAATATTGATTATTCAATTACGTTTAAAAGAAAGTTTATAGACTATTAATTAGGGTAATATTATTCATACTATTCAGTATATAAAGAGTACCCATCTGGCTTTTATTTATATTGCTCAGTATAGCCTTATAAATTTGAACGTGGACAAAGCTATTTTTGAATTGAAATTCTATATCGATTATTCGATCTACCGTTTTAACTCACACATTCTCAAATTTTATAAAACAAAGATATTTTTTGAAAATATGTTTCATCACAAACAGTTGAGTACAGGCATGTGACAAAGATGGCCTTTGCGTGGATTTTCCATCCGTTTTCTGCGTAGGTTAAAGGTCCTCGGTGCATTTTGACAGATTTTCACTTTTTCGATTTTTTTTCTCTTGACAAGAAACTTTTTGGCACTTCAAAATTTTCAGATAAAAACGTTATCGAACAAAAGTTTGCATTTTTGAGTTCACTTTGTATAATCTGATTTTCTTCTAATCAATTGTTTTTAATTTATAAATCTTCTTCTGAAACAACACTCAAAAAACGCGCACTTGCTTGCATGGTGTCTAAATAACAGTAAAATTTATGATTTTTTATTTATTAGTAAAAAGCCTTAGAATACGCTCTTGACCATCAGTTCGAATTTATTAAATTTTATATTTATACGATTCCTACGTCAAAATCGAAGATTTAAATTTGTGAAAAAAGACGGAGAATAAGGAAATTTTACCACATCGAAAAAAAAATTTTTGTTCATGAGTTTAATTTATCAAATTTGACGTGGTGGATGGGTTAGATTATCAATTCGACAAGTTTGAGTGTGATTTTTTTTTAATCCGGCGACGGAACAATTCTAGAACGCCAAATAACCGACGATTTTTTACAATTTCAGACTTCAAAATCTATCTCCTCCTAGGATATATTTACAAAATGGCTCAAATGTTTATCAAATATTTCTAAGAACAAATGTAAGAGACTTTCACGGGTTTTTTTTGCAATTACGAGCTGAAACTCGAAATATGATTTTTTCGTCATTTTCTAAGAAATTTCCGAAAAAAAAAGTGCTTCGATTTTTTCGAAAGTTGGCTCAAAAGAAAGCCAGTGAAACACTTATTTTGTGGTCAAATATTTTTTGCATTATTTGTTTCAAATCAACGTAAAAAACTCTTCAATATGGCTACCTCGCTCTTGTTTATACTCTGAATCATACTTNAATTAAAAAAAATTATTCAACCCAAACTTGCCTAATCGGTAAGCCAACCTGTCGACCGTTTTAAACTATTTCATTTAACTCATGAAGAAAAATATTTCTTCCGATGTGTTAAAATTTCGTTTTTTTTCGACTTTTTTCAAAATTTTAAATTTTCGATTTTGACTTTAAAAACGTATGAATGAAAAATAAATCAATTTTAAATGGTCGACAGGACCGTATTTAAGAGTGACTAATAAATAAAAAATAAATTTCACTGTAATTTAGACACGAAACTTTCATACGCGCGTTTTTTGAGTGTTTTTTCAAAGGACGATTTATAAGGTAAAAATAATGAATCTGCAAAAATTCAGATTATACAGAGTAAGTTGAAAAGTGGGAACTTGTTTTTGAAAAAGTTTTTATCCGAAAACTTTGAAGGGACAAAAAGTTTCCCATCAATACAAAAATAAATTGAAAAAAAGTGCAAATCTGTCAAAATGCACCGAGGCCCTTAAGTTCTTAGATACAAGTAGCTGAAACTGAGCAGACATATTTAGTTCATAATAAAATTTAAATGTTCCGAATCGGAAAAGGGGTTTTTTAACAAAAATTTTGAACCAAAAAAATTAAAAAAAAAACATTTTTTAACAAAAATGTTTTTTAACAAAATGTTTTTTAACAAAAACACCATTTATTCACAAAAAACCATTTAATAACAAAAAAATCAATTTTTATCAAAAAACATATTTTCACAATTTTAAATTTGGAATCCTTGAAGTCGTTTTTGCGTTAGTAGTTAGAGAAAGGTAAAAAAGAAGAGTGCGAACTTTTAACTTCCGGGGGGGTACTGTAGTTATTGTGGATTGTTTTGCAATATACTTATATATTGCCTCGGGGCATTTAACTTATGGTTTATTTTGTATAAAAGCGTGGGTTTTATTCAATTATCTCATTAAGAGAGAAAATGAGAACGAGAAAACAGCATTATATTGACAAAATAGCTATTAATAAAGCTAAAAAAACAAGTTCAACAAATAATGTTGGAACTCAAACACCGAAATCTAGAGATATTGAAAGAGATCTAGGCAAGAATATATTTGAAAACATAAGGCGAGGTCCATGCATATTCAGCAAGATTTATACATTTTTGAAAGAAAATTGGATTCGAAGTATTTACATAGACGTGTTTGTAAACGTACATACACCTTGAAAATCTATAACGCATTATTCCTCGACAATATTTCATGGCCGATTAATAGAATATTCCCCTTGGCATCACATTAGGCGCTGATCGCTCTGCTGTGCCTCTGTCGGTGTGTGCATGTGTCATGTTGAGATGTTTAGTGCTTCTTATCGCCAATACCCTCTGCCAGCTGTGCATGCTGGTTTGCTCCCTCCTTGCGATGCTGCTTTTTCCATTAAATGCTATGGCACGACCTATGAAGAAAAAAGATAAACAACTTTCAACATCTGAGCTTTTCCTGTCCTTATCTGCAAGCCAGTGAATGGCATCAATATCCTAGAATTACATTTATAACGCTATGATAGGTCTCGAAATCTCTCTCTCTCTCAACAAAGATTGTGAAAGATGTGTTCAACTTTCCGGTATTTCATCGTTTACACGCTATAAAATCTGGTATAAATAAGCTTATGGCCGCTAAAGTGTCATCATTCAACCATTCAACGTAGTGGCGCTCTGAAAAACCGTTGTATGTGTTAAATCAAAGAGATTTCGGAGATTTGGAATAAAATTTTTAACAAACAACTGTAACTATATCATACACCAGCATCGCACCATGTGGTATGGCTCCCATCACGTGTCAATGATTTCTAATCGCAAAGAAGTATTTCAAAACCTATGTTTCCCAATATAGACAACATATGACGCCAAGATTAAAAGATTAAGTGGGGACTTGGTGCAGGAGTATCTTTACTTTAAGAAAACAGTTGTTCCGATAAAGCGTTACAACGCGCTTGTGTCAAAAACTCATACACTGTTAGCCAGTGTCCATCAAAAATCTGGAGTTATTTGGTAACCAAATTGCTTGATCCTGCCCATGAGGAGAGGAAAAACCCTTGAACAAAACCACGTGGTTTCACTTCTGGAGGATTGATACAACAGCTTCAGGCTGTTATCTATTTCTGCATCACAATTATAATCTTAAATAAATGTGCACAACAACTGCGTTACGACAGATAAAGCCACTTTTCTGGTTATCTTCGTTTTTTTGATGTTCTATAAAACACTTCAATAGCAAATCCTTGTTCACTTCCTCCAAATGTTCATAAAATCTATGAATACTTTCTTGGTCGAAAAGTTTCGCTTTGATGAAACTGTTTGTGCGAGAAGGATGAATAAACCTAAAATTATAAATGATAAACATTTATCATAATTTAAGCATTATCACCTTATTGTTTCAGCTTGTTTTGTAGGCTTCAGTACAAAATATCCCAAATCAATAGCAATCAAATAAGTACCGGAGATATAATCACATATATTTTTTATGTATTGAACTAAATCAAAGCCATCGACCAAAACTTTTTGTATACGATATTGTCGTAAAGCTTGTTGATGCTCTGGGAAAAAGGCAAAATCTTTAATCATATGAGTTTGCTTATATTGTTTTAATAAATCTAGCTCATCTTGGTCACAAACATCTTGAGCGTCAATAGGAACATCTAAAGCTTCCAGGCTCTGTTTTTAAACAAAGTTCTTCATTCTGAATTTTATGAAATATCAAACAAGTTGTTTGACTTATATAGTTTTTTATTCCGTGTAAATTGTTTTACAGTAGGTTTCCCGCAGAAACTCTGTCATAGGAACTAATTATCTTGCTCGAAAAAGTGCGTTTCTAAGCGAAAGAAGTTGATGCAACATGTGAATATAATGCTTATATGGTAAACTAACTGTAACCCTATTTGTAAGTTTTAGCTTGACTAAAAGAAAGTATCGATAAAAATCATCATACGAATTGAGGTTCAGTTATTGTACGAGAATAATTAATTAACGGTAAAGAATAAACATGCAGATTTATAAAAACAATTTTCATGCTAAATTAATGAGATTTTTCATAAAAATGAGACTTAGATATATTCACCGTCCAACATCAAAGGTGTACAAGTAACTTTATCTTTATGAACAGACGTTTTAATGTGTAAATTAGAAAGGCCCTTTTTATTAAGGTTAGCATGAGACATTTGCTTATTATCAAGTCGAAGTTGATCATAAGAAACAAAGTGAGGAGAATCATTCAAAAGAAAATTTTTATACAGTATGTTGTTCACATCTAAATTTGGTGAAATTCCCTTGCTGCTTAATTTTTGTTCATCTGTTACATCATTGATGCAGCAATAGCTCTTGAGATTAAGTGCTATAAATTCACCTTTTTCAAACTCATATTCAACTAAAAAATTAAATTTAAATCACATTTTTGAGAACGACAAATGCACTACTCGGTCCCTAACTGATACAAGTTTTTTTGAGTTGGGCACTTTTTCTCTAACTTGTACAGGTTTTGGGAGGTGTTTTCTAAACTTCTGCAGAAAAACGGTACAAGTTGAAACATTTTTTTTCTATTTTTACAATTATGTAAAAATGATGAAAAACTACCGGCTGTAATTGATTTGTGTTATACACAAAACTTTTCGTATTCAAAATTTGAATGTAACTTCAGCACAAGAATTTTGACAGTTTTCTCAACCAAAGTAGCTGTAATTGGTACATTTTTGAGTACATTTTTTTAAGACCAGAATTTGTACTGGTTGAGGACCGAGCACTGTATTCAAGTTTTAGATATCTTACTTTTGAGTAAGCCTGGTTTTCTTTTTTGCTCAATCGAGTCATCCAGAACAAAGAAATTGCCCCATTCAGCTTGAAAATGGTCCATTTTGTCCGTTTTGACGATAGGAAGAAACATTTTCTCCAATTTTTGACGTAACGTATCGGTTTTATCCAGCTTTATCGTTTTTGTAAGCCCGGAAGCCATGGAATCCGTGTCACAGTATAGTAGCTTATAACTACCTTGCTTCATACAATTTCCCATAAAGTAAAACAAACTTATACAAAGACAGTTACACACGAAATGCAAAGGCCTATCACAATAGGTTTTATCAATCTGTAATTTGTTCTTTTTTCAATTTTTCTTTCGGTCATTTCTGAAGAACCATCTTCAAGGTCAAGTTCTATCATAATTTTCCAAATAATGGCTTGACTGCAATATTTTCTGTTAATTATTTCGTTTGGCCAACAATATAGCTATACCATATCTTTGTGGACCTTCTAGAATACCATCGGCAACTAAATGTTTATATTATCGCAAGTCGTACAAAACTTAAGGAGGTGAAAGTGGCTAGAGAACACTAAACTTGTTGTTTAAGCTAAAAGTGTATAATTGAGAGTGTTCAACGCTAAACGATAAAAGTGACAAAGTGATATAAGTTGTAATACAACACTGTTATCATAAACCAAAACAATGACAATTACTAATGATTTTATCGTGACTTTTTACAATAAGCTTTAACGTTTATCATACCGGTGATAACGGCTCAAAATACCGGTCAGCTTATTTAAAAATACTATTTTGAAAATTAATATATGAGAAACCAAAAAATACATGTTGTCTAGGCTCATTGTATTACCTGTTACCGACTAATTCGCCGTTGCTATTGAACTTTTGTCGTCGTTGCTTTCATAATCAGCCACAATCCTCATCGAATGCTCACTTGTTTGTGAAAACTTCAAGGCATCTATAAGGTTGCATATTGTATAAAATATTGAACATTTGACAGTTTAAGTCCAAGTTGAATATAGAATTGAGCTAATGGTGAGAAAAGTATCAACTATTTTCCATAGAAACGATGAATCAGAGTATTTACCCTGTTTTTCTGCCATAGGAGATAAATCATTTGTCTCATATATTCAGACACATATTTTTCACCAGTATGTCGCCGGCATAACTGGAGGAAAGTCAAATGTAGATATTTTTCAATAAATCCTTTTGGAGAATCTACATCAACATTGATAAAACCCATAAAGTTCCCATTTTTTATAACCAAGAATAAAAGTTCATCATCCGTAGAGTAGTCTAAACTAAGCTGTGGAAACATGAAGGTGTCCAAAAAAGGTGTCCGAAAAAAAAGGTGTCCAGAAAAAAGGTGTCCAAAAAAAGGTGTCCAAAAAAAGTGTCCAAAAAAGATGTCCAAAAAAAGGTGTCCAAAAAAGATGTCCAAAAAAAGGTGTCAAGAAAAGGTGTCCAAAAAAAAAGTGTCCGATATTTCTTCAATATCTGACCTTTTCCTACTAACACGTGACCATCAAAAAAAACTTTCATACATTTCTTAACATTAACATGTTATGCCCAGAGGTTATTTTTGATATCATGTTTAATTCATTAGATATGAATAATATTATTGATTCATAATTGAAAAACACTTGAAAATCATGTATACCTCGAGAAAATTAGTGTTTTATATTTGTCAATTCTTTAATTATAAATAAAACGTTCCTTCTTTATATTCAAGAGGTTTTTGTTTGAAAATAAATGGGATTAATTTTATTGATTCATTCTCAATTTTTTTAAGAAGTTCATTAATTATCAATTCATCAAAATTAAGCAAAAAATTACACCGTCTTTGTATACCTGATGATTAAATAAATTAGTATAAACTTCAACACTGTTTCAAACCTTGGCCTTGAACTAGATCTACTTTTATATTTTACAAAATAGCATCGAAAACCTTCAACTTAAACTTTACGCCAACAAGTATCATATTATGAATATCAATTTAAAGTGTCATTTATTTTTACGTTTTTTTCGAAAAAAATGGAACAAAATCTATCTTTTTTTTCAAAAAATATATTTTTTCATACCCATTATCTCGGTGGGAATTTCTTTCTTGAAATTGTTCAGATGTGCTATAGTGCCTCGTGGCTCGCGAACTTTTAAATTTTGTCACTGGAGCATGTCAAGATATACTACTACCTTCATAAACTTAAAATATTTCAAGTTGTTTTCCAGGTTTGCACGCAGGCATGAAACTGACAATTAAAGATGGAAAATTTACAACTATCTGGTGAAATCGATCTGACTTATAGTGATCTAAAGTTTAAATTTTGAACTGTATAATTTATACGTTTTACCCACCTTATACAGGATAAGTAATAGTAAGGTATCATACCCGGATATCGAACCCGGGGTTCTATCATCAACGACGTCATGATTCTAGCGTGTTAACCAACTACACTACGTTGCCCGACATTTCGAGTCGGATATTTCCCATATGGCGCGTATAAGTTGCACGACTAATCGCTCGACCTAATCGCTCCTTACATAATGAGCAGACTTTATGACCAGAACATTTTGAGGTTCTCCGGAAATTTTAATATTCTAGACGGCGACAAGCTGCCGGCTTGCAAATCATCTCTTGTATGAAATAATCGATCTTGAATAAGTGTTTTTGAACATGATACAAATTATAAAGTTAAAATTGTATACTCAGTACGATTTTATTATCATCACTATTATATTATAGTTTTCAATCAGAAACGCGCGCCACCAACGCATATAAAATTGCCTGTAATTTTTTCACTGAGTCCTAGATAGCCTATCTGCTTTTTTCACTCCGTTATTTATTCTTAACAGAGTACTGGTTGCAGTTAGAAACTCAGCTAAGAAATTTTCCAAATTATTTTTGTAATGTTTGTTTTTTGCACATATGAACAAAATTAAGCTTATAAGTAATTTTTTCGTTAATATTTGTGAACAAAAAGTATTTTAATCGCGATTCGAAAAATTTTCGTTGAATTTTAAGCATTTTAGTCAAAATTTTTAGATTTTTGAGCATTTAAATCGCTGTTTCTAAGTAACCGAGGATCAAAAATGAAAATTGTTAACCTTGGTGCTTTGCGCGTAGCCTTCAGTGTCTCATTGATACCGGGTTTGATATTTTGCCGTGATCATCTAGGGAGGAGATACATTTTACGCGAAACCCCTAAAATAGGGCAAAAAACTGTATTTTGCCCATTTCAGTGCTGGATGATTTTTATACAAATGAACGGACATTGGTATTCTGCGCACGTGCTCTGTGGCTGACAAAAACTATGAAGGTTTTCTTTATGATGAAACTCAGAAAGGAGATTAATTTTGAAATAAAAATATCTTATTTCAAAAAACTCGTTTCTGATCGGTCGGCCACTAAGATATTTTTTGAGAGCAAAATTTTTCATCAGTTATTGTTACAGTAAAACCCCTAGGTTTGTGTGGTTTTTAACATTACATTGAATAAACCCTGGAACTTTTTATTTTACCTTAACCTGCGACCAGTACTACCATAAAAGGGTTCTGGGTTCTGAATTGGATGCAAAAATCTTATTTTTCCTTGTTCGATACATTGAACAAACAAATACAAATTACAGGTTAATTGGCCTGGAGAAGTCATTTGCGTTTTATTTTGATTTGTTAATTCGACTTAAAAGTCTATTTCTCCGTCGAAAACTGACCAAGAAAAGCATGTGTAAAATATTCTGACACTATTATTAACCAAAATAAGACTTCTTGTTGTCAGTTACGATATTGACATGCTGATTTGACTGTAATAGCGGTGCGCGCTTTATGTCTGATTAAGAGTTACCGCAAAATGATGAAAATAAAAGCTGAACATTTAACATATTTTTTGTGCTCAATATTTTCTGATTTATATTTTTTGTGCTCAATATTTTCTGATTAAACAAAACAAAATTCTGAATAACGTGAGACAGTTCTTTCGAACTTGACGTTTTTTTTATTTAACGAATGACCCGAACATTAGCTGTTAATTTAATTTCCAACGTATTGTGGTCAACGTTGGTTCTGTTTTATTTAAAAAGTTTGAATTATCTTTCAAATATGCTCCACGAGATTTTTGCTGCTGGAGAGAAATTGAAGATTGAGAAAGTCGTTTTCGTTAAAATTTTTAAGTGTTAATTACGATTTTTGATAAAAATTGACATCAAAAATTGATTTCAAAATCATAAACACTGTTTGCGGAACAATATTTTATTTTTATTAAGACGTTTCAACATTTCAAACAAAAGTTATCGGACTTGAAAAGCAGTCAAAATCCTCAGCAAACTACTGTGTTAGCACGCAAAACTCTCTTGACACTCTTTTTATCACAAGAAATTAAGATACGAAATTCAAAATGCTCAACGTGAACTATGTCAAATTTGTTGCACTGAATCTTTTGCGACAAAAATTTTGTTTTTTTTCTAAATAAAGTTAACAAGTTCTTAGCGACGTTACGAAAAGACGTTTTTGGAATTGATCCGAAAAAGTTAATATGAAAATTTTCAACGTGAGCTTTTTTAATTCAGTTTTACATTATTTTAGAAGATTCCAATTATTTTGATACCGCCTCCGCGAGTTTTTAGCTGGCGTAGCAAAGTAAAGCCCGTTACAAGTTTTTTACGAATTCAAAAATATTGTTAGAGACTCGATGGTTATTTGAAGGGTTTACGAAACAATTTTTTCAGTTTTATTCTTTTCAACAAAAGATATAAAAAATTCAAAAGTAGTGATAAGTATTCAACAAACTGCTGCGTTATCACTAAGAACCTTCAAAGGAAAAGTTTTTTAAAAAAAATGACTGTTGTTCAAAATGGGCAAAACACATTTCATTTTTTATTTTAAAATTGATTAAGTAATTAATTAATGCAATTAAACACAAAAAATACTCTGAAAAAACTTTTTTTTGGAAGTGAAATGTCTTAAAAATTTAGAAAAAAAGAATAATTAAAACCTTAATTCAGGAAAGTATTATTTGTGTGGTTGTCATTTGGCTTGAAACTTTGATTATTAATCTGACTGATTCATCCACGCAAACATCGCATGCTGAATATGGTTCCCAAAATTTCAAACAAATTCAGCAAAACTCCAATTTCCTAGTTTACATTATTCAGTTTCCTTAAAATATTTCATTTATTTATTAAAATTAATAATTGAATTGAAGAAATTTAACCTCAGAAAAACCGATTCTTTTTATAAGATAAGATTATCATTGATTTTTCTTCAATTTATGAAGAATCAATAGTATAATTTGCCACATGATTGGCCAGGGTGCTTCATTATATCGATAACAAAACGCGCGCTTGAGATCACGCCTATTAATAATACAATCAACGCAAACCAAGATTATGACTTTAAGATCTTGGCAAATCCTTCTATTTTTTTTCAGTATTGTAGACATATTTTCGAACTAGAAACTCAAAAATGTATTTCGTAAATTTTATTTCAGTACCAACAGTCAGTATTGTAAAACCAGATGAGTTTCAATCTCAGTCCCGTTGTGATCTAAGAAACAATTTCAATCCTGATCCTCTCCCTATCCAAAAACAGAATGCAGGATTCCGGTTTATAACAGTGCCAACAGCTTGATTTTTACAAATTATAATAATTTTTTGACTGGCAGGTAAACTACCAAAATTTTCAGCTAAAGACAGTGAACATCGGCTGTCTACCCGCCAGAGGAAAAATTTAAAGAATCGAGAAAACTCTTGTTAAACATGATGAATATTTTCCCTTAAATGTGAAAAATATAGTGCACTGGCTTTATTTGATTTTAAACAAATCACGGACTTTCCGTTGTTGCTTGTATGATAGACCTTGGTCCGGTTTGCAGGACTCAAGTCAATATACCGATTTTTCAATTGCTATTTTTACTGGAAATATCGAATGTTTTTAAAAATTGAGTTATTTAGACTGAATCATTATGAACTCCTGGCTTCTTTATAAAATTTAGACAAGATAATGTGTACGCGTTTGTGATGGTTGTCACATTTGAAAATCAATAAAATGGACCTCTGGTAAATTGTATTTCAATCATCGGTAGTGCCAGATCAATATCCGGACCATTTATTTGCAAAATTATTGCTTAGCAACAACTTTTTAGAGAAATTTTTTAAAAATGTTTTCAAAAATGGATGAAAATCCAATGAGCAGAATGATCTGTATTCATGAAGAAAAGTGCAGATCCTATAGTGATATGAAGGTCTCCAAAACTGGATGTAAAGTTTGTGGCGATTTTTCCAACTTAGACCAAAGTTTTTGTAAAGTAAGTTTGGCAATTTAAGATAAATATGTTGAAAATATGAAAAAATCTGACAGTTAAATGATTAATTTAATTATTATGTTAATTAAAAACCTGTTAAATACCCGTCAGTTTTATTCATAAAAAAGCAAATAAAATATATTGCATATAAAAACGTAGTTTTCCAAACATTACATTTATTGTATCGGTTTCTTCAAATAAATTTTATTACTTTAATTTTTATTCGGGATTATTTTTTTTAATATATAAAAAGAAGCTTTTCGTTGTGATTTGCACTATATTTTGATCCAAGGTTAAAAAATCGAATGTATTTTAATTCAGTTATTGTAATTCAATGCCTTCATTTTCCCTATAAAAATACAGGTTTTCGAAAGTCCTTAACTAATCAAAAGTTAGTTGAAGTGTGCTTAGAGAAAACATCGTTTTTAGCCACATTGCCTATCTGAAAGCACCTGCTTTGTCCTGACTTTGAGCGCTTATAACGCGGAGAGTAAAAGTGCTTGCAACTTTATTTTTTTTAGTCCCCGAGATTGAGAATAGACTTAAGGGGGTAGTGTCCGCAGACAAAGTTGGCCTGAAAATCTGATATAGTACTAAACCACCCCAAAAAAACAATTGGTGATGGTCTCGTCGCTTTTCAATCATCGGTTCTCCCACAAGAGGGCGGCAAAGTCGAAAAAGGAAGGTACCATTTTTTCAGCAACAATATTGTGGTGGTTTTTTGTCTGATTTTATAAAAATACAGTAGATAACCTTTAAAAAGTGGTATTTTGGCCGGTTTGGTACCGTTTATTCAAAAAAACCGCTCATCAGAATGTGTTTTAACTATGCTCATTCGATTTCCCATACAATTGCGAACAATAATTGTGGACTACATTTTTGTGTACATTTTTCATTCATGTTATCAAAAAATTTATACATGTATTAAAATAATGCTAAAAATCTGATTTTCAAAATTTTGAACGGTAATGTCTGCAAAAAAAATTAGACTAAAAATCTTATATACAACTAAACCAGCCCCGAAAAAACCATTGGTGATAGTTTTGCTGCTTTTTTATAATGAATTCTCTCACTAGAGGGCGGCAAAGTGTAAAACGAAGGTATCATTTTCTCCTTAATAAATTATCTGATTAACTTTATTCTGACGTTAAAAAACGTAGATTATCAATGCGCAAATATAATTCGTTGGTTGTTATTCTGAAAATTAAAAAATACAGTAGATAACTGTCAAAATATAATATTTTGGCCGATGAGATACAATTTGTTTGCAATGTGAAAGACCAAAAATATTTTTATGGAATGACGTTTTTCAAAAAAAAATTTAAATCATCGGCCAAAATATTATATTTTGAAGGTTATCTACTGTATTTTTTACTTTTCAGAATTAACAACCAACTAATTTATATTGCGCATTGATAATCTACGTTTTTTAACGTCAAAATAAAGTTTAATCGATGAATTATTAAGAAGAAAATGTGTACCTTGTTTTTCGACTTGCCGCCCTCTAGTGAGAGAACTTCATCATAAAAAAAGCAGCAAAAACTATCACAATGGTTTTTTGGGCTGGTTTAGTTAGTATATCATATTTTTTAGTTTAACTTTTTTTGCAGGACATTACCCTTCAAAATTTTGAAAATCAGATTTTAAGCATTATTTTTATACATGTATAAATTTTTGATGACATGAATGAAAAATGTAGTCCACAATTATTGTTCGCAATGTATGAGAAATCGAATGACCATAGTTAAACAAATTCGGATGAGGCGGTTTTCAAATTAATGCTACCAAACCGGCCAAAATACCACTTTTTTAAGGTTATCTACTGTATTTTTATAAAATCAGACAAAAACCATCATAATATTATTGCTCATTGAGAATCCGCTCAATTTGACCATGAATGGCAGGTGATCGGATATGTAATTAAGGAGAAAATGGTACCTCCGTTTTCGACTTTGCCGCCCTCTTGTGAGAGAACCGATGATTGAAAAGCGGACGAGACCATCACCATCGTTTTTTTGGGGTGGTTTAGTACTATATAAGATTTTCAGGCCAACTTTTTTTTGCGGACACTACCCCCTTAAATATCATTTAATTTACATTTCGACTTTATTAATCAGGTAAAACAGTGAAATTAAAAAGTGACCTTTACCTACGCATTGGAATTAGCAAGGAAATGAGAGACGTGCAGAAGAAAAATAAATATTGAAAGATTAGGAATAAATTCTTTAAAAAGTGACTTTCACTTAATAAAACCTGCAATTTTTGATTTTCAGTCTACAAGTTTTTTTTTCGAAAATAAAAACCTACAGTATGTACTTTTCTACTGCGAAGTGATAATTGTCCTTTAGATAATTACGGCCAATGAAAAATAGTTACCAAGTGGATTTATTTCCAAACCCTTGACATCGGCTATATCTTGGCGTTCCAAATAAAATCTATCGAGTAACCATTTTTAATTGGCCGTTATTAGCTAAAGGACAATTTTTACTGCGCAAGTAAAAATAGATCATACTGTAACCTACTCAATTAATCAAAATCACTTAATAAAGAATAAAAATTAACTCTGAGACGTCAGATCAAAAAATGTAAATGGAGCAGATTCAAAATACATTTCTAAAAGGTGTCTTACTCAAAAGTAACCTGCAATTTCTGATAGCTAAGTTACAGGTGTGTTTCAAAATGGCTCGGGGTGTGAGGGGGTTAAGAAATTATTACGAGAAATTAAGAAAGATATGAGAATTTTCCGTATTTTTTGTTCAAAATTTTAATGATTTTTAGTTTTGAATCCACAAAAAAACCATTAAAAATGAGTATTTTTTGGGTGAATGATCACATATTTTCCATTAGCTAATTCAAAAACAATGACATTTTTTTTGATTTTTGGTCAAAAACTTTCGAAATATTATACAAATTTTGCATATTTCTTTATCAAAATTCAGTAAATATAAAATTTAATAACAAATTCAGTCACTAAAAGTCCCCCCTAACAAGTCCGATGACTCTTAAAGTTTTTCACTTCCAATTTTTGTTTAGGCATGCGGCCTGTTTTTCAGAAGGGTAAAGAAAGAATTTGTCGCTGGAGCTCAATTTAAGGTTAGTTTTTGTGAGTTAAAGTCTACATTTCAAATAAATTGTGTTAGTGCATTTGGCTGGCCAATACTTGTGTCGAAATCTCACAATGTTTCCTTCTACGTCGAAAATGCCGCTACTGTCGGTTCAAAGTGAAGGTTGAAATTTTGTTATATCTAGTGTGTATTGATATTTTAAGTAAATTGGCTTTGATTCTTTGATTGTTTCATCTCTAGCGACTCCTGTGATTTAACTATTGTGACAACGATATACTACGCCTTTTTATCCTTTTTCCAGCCTAAGTCCATCTTAAAAATGCTTACTATCTCTATAGCGCGTGTTCGACTCCAACCAATGTTGTCTTAGTGCTTGCTTGAGTGATTACACACATTGATCAACTTTGGCGGTCCCAATATCAAGCACCCTTGCCTATTATCATACTCGAAACAATCACTAAGACAACATAATTGATATTCGAGCACGGGCTATAGAGATGGTAAGCATTTTTAAGATTGACATATGCTGGGAAAAGGATATGGCATATCCGATATGCAACTATTTCATAACTTTTTGTGAATACAACGGTTTTTCTTAATAATTTGAAAGTCTGTTGCTGAGAGCAATCTCTAATTTTTCAAGTTTTATTTGTCATTTTTAAGAACTACTGTGGTATCTGAAAAATAAAGTCGGTAATGTATCATCTTTTCCGGAGTGAAGCTTAAGTTTTTACCAAAATTATGTCAATAATATCATAACTGATTGCTGTTTTTGTAATCATGACTAAAATATTGTCTTCATAGCGGTAGAATGCCAGCACGGTATCATTTTTAATTTAATTTTCAAAAATATTTTGTTCAAACAGTAAATATAACAAAAAATGTTGGCCGTTTATGGTCGTTTTTTCCGTCATTTTATTTTTAAATTTTGAAATAGTTAAAAATTTTCTTGTCATCTCATACAAATAATTGTCAAACTAATTAAAAACTATTTCAAAATTCTTCAAAAGAATGCATGAAATATCAGCATAACACAGATCTTGTTGCCGTTTCCCATAATATCGACAATTCTATTAAATCAAATTTCTTTCGATCATGCTTGAGCACAAATATGACGACACTATTTCGGTAAGAATTATCCATTTCAAGTCTTTAAACACAACTTTAAGGGGTTGTCTTAATCATCAGGCCTAGAACTGAATATAATGAGGGGCCCTCATAAAGGGCTACCGTGCAAAAAGTGGCTAATCAATCAAAATATGGCATTCACTTGAAAACGGCCGCACTGATATGACTTTTGACGCCAAAATTTGTTGTTCGGTGCATCACCTGGTGGCGCTGTTTTTGTTTTAAGCAAAATTTGGTACCGTCGATAAGATTGAAAATGGCTCTCATTAATTTTCACACCTCATAAAATTTTAAATTAACTGATCATATCTTGTGATCAGTTATGCTGCACCATTATTGTTTTGATCGATCACATGTTGTGCTAGAGCCCCGAATCTGGTTCTCGAATAAAATAAATTAATGAGTTTTTTCAAGTGAAAATTGTTCAGACTACCTCCCTCATCTTGAAAATTTTGTTAATATAATATTAATTATAAAATATTATTAACGACGTTTCGGATATTTTATCTCATATTCATGAAGATTTTACAGAATTAAAAACTAGTCTTCGAAACTTGGGAAATCTAGAGAACTTATTCAAGTATATTAATTTGTTTTAAGGCGATACAATAAACAATACTCCCAAGTAGCTGACAAACACGAAAAACAAATTATTTGCGCTGCTTCATCAAACAATAATTTAGCTGTAGTTTTAATAATCAAGAAAATATTCACAGATCACCAGTCCATTATTTACGATTTGCTAAGGATTAAAAATATTTTTTTGTAAATTTGTTCATAACAAAAAACAATCTTAAGGTGCTGACTTCCAGCAAATTAAATATCTCTTTTTTATCCATAAAAAGCTTACGGGGCTTCCACAGGTTCACGTGCTGAGAGCAGGAAGCATAAAAGTAAGTTTGAAATTTTTTCTTTGGTTGCGTTAACTTGTTTCAGATGATTATCAATTTATACTACTAGTATGAAAACAGTCAAGATCATTTGTAAGGGTAAATGGCAAAATGTTAAAAAGTAAAAACGTAAAAAACATTTAAAATGCAAAAATTGGGTATGAAATTAGTTCAGAATGCTTATCCCTATATCATACTTTCGTCAATAAATGATGTGGGAAGATTTTTTTGTATAATTTAAACTAAAAAAAATCTTCCAACATTATTTATTGGCCACAGTGTGATTATCACACTGTGATAAAGAGATATTAAATTTACTGACACTGCATTAAATGAAATTTTTTATCTGATGGTATCAATTTTTTTCAAAATACTGTAATTTGTCAATAATTGTGAATTCAATTTTGGCTTTTCAAATTTTATTTTTTAAACATTTACCCTTGACTTTGTTTATACATCAAACGAGTAAGTTAGAAAATTTTAATTCTACAAGACTGTGAAGAAATCTGGCTTGGAAAAAAAGTCGATTTTTGTCCTCCTCTCACGCGTAGGTTTGAGCAAAATATAGGAGAGAAGGGGCATATTGATGAATTGAGTCGTAAAACTTCCCTTTTCCTTGCTCAAGATTATCAGTATTGTAAAATACTTATCTGGGAAATCATCTAAAAACGTACGATGGTTTCGTGGGCGAATTATTCAAAATGATACTCCGAGCTTCGAGCCAAATAATACACACAGAAATAATAATTTCCCAGATCAGAATTATATTTGTGAAAAATATAATCGTCTTATTATGTTATGTTAATTATAGAAGATGTCTGACGTTGCTTACATTACAGGACCGATCTCAAAAATTGGATTTTGAAAATCTGCGAACATCTGAGTTTGATGGTTTTTCCCTGCCTTTTTCTTAAATATTTATCAAATTTTTGATTTCAATTTAGTAATGCACTTTTATGCTGCGGAAGCCAAATTAGGAAGTGAACTCGTTCAATATATACCACTTCCTAAAAAAATGTTGCGATATGGATGGTCGGCAATGACCGAATTGTCAAAACAAGGATTGGATGCGGCAGACTTCAGTTTAGCTGCCGCACTTGTTTGCTTGTCGCCACCAAAATATATTCAATTTGATGATATGGAAACTGAGATTATTGAACAATATCGGGTAAATCATAAGCAAAATTTTTTCAATTTATTTTGGAAACTGAACAATGGTTTTTTTTATATATTATTGAAATTTGAATTAATATAAGAACCAGGGATAAAAAAAATAATTAATCATTTCGAACTTAAATTAAAGTGATATTTATTAAAAGTATTATATAGTTATCATGGCACAATGTGCCAGCGGGCGAAAGTATCGCTTGTCATTAGGTGTAGTGGCGGTGATAAATGCTGGCGTTTAGAGCCGACCCGTTGAATCTTGTGTATTGACCAATCAAAACACTTACTAGACGTGTCTCTGGCGTCAAAGTTCTACGAGGGATAATCTTCGTTATCTATTACGGGGTCCTCTGGTTGTTTTTGCCACTTTTTCAGCCAACTTTTTTATATGATTCGGCTATTGAAAACGACTCACCCGATTAATTTTTTCGATTGCTCAAACTGAGCACAAATATTTCGTGACTAATACAATCATAATTAATTTGCAAACATTAGGCCGATTGTACATTCAATATATCTTAATTAAAGCTTAAAATGTAACATAACTTATATCAACCTATGTTTCTTCCTTCTCAGAACTATATTCTCTCGAATATATTCTGTGAGGAGAGACATCTGTTGACAAATATAATGTCTTACGAAATGTCTTTAATAGCAGAGAATATGCAGAGATATGCAGAAAATATAGG
Organism: Oikopleura vanhoeffeni; assembly: GCA_004367855.1. NCBI lineage: Eukaryota > Metazoa > Chordata > Appendicularia > Copelata > Oikopleuridae > Oikopleura > Oikopleura vanhoeffeni. Next base: position 129,534 of record SCLH01000808.1, read on the forward strand.
GAAATACATTTATAATAAAGGGTGTCATAGTATGACCCCCTGTAATCCACAGTCCACCCCTACTAAGATAGCACTCTTCCTCAAAACAATCCTCGAAAGAAGATTTTTTTTCTTGTTGTCATTCTACTTAAAAAAATGGACATACAGGGTGTGAGGTTTTTCCCTTTTTTTTCCAAATTGGATTCACTTGATTCCCGACGTGACTGGTTGAATCTGAGAAAGAAGTAGGTTTTTGCCGAAATTAACCATTCGCATTAGCGTTCTCATCGCTGTCCAATTTGAAAAAAAAGAATGGAAAAATCTTACACCCTGTATATAACAAGTTTTGAAAGAAAATACGTATTTTTGCTTTCAACCGCCCTTAAAAATATATACAGTCATAAAAACTTGAAACACCGTATTTTGCTTTCAACCTTCCTTAAAAAAATTATTGAAATTTTTTTTTATATTTATTCTAAACCCTCACACTATACTTTTGTTTAGTTTTATTTTCAATTAATGCTTTACAGCGAGACAGTATCCCTAGCATGTCCACCATAAATTTCGACTTATAGAAATAATGGGTGGATTGTTCCGAAACTTCTTGTGGAATAAATATATTGCAAAATGGAAAAAAAATTATGAACAAAAAAGTTTGGTAGTCACGTGATCAAAATATAGCGATTTTTCATTTTTTCAGTATTTAATTAATATAAAACAGATGCCAAATCGGTAGTTTTTGGGTCAACGTCACTTATTAATAAAATTAACACACTTTTTGGAAAAAATTAAAAAATTGAAAATCATGATTTTTTGGCCTCCCAAACCTCGATTTTTCGAGAAAAAAAACGTAAAAGTGAGAAAAAAGGGATGCCCGTTTGATCCGACAAAAAATATTTTATTATATAATAAACCGCCTTGTTGAACTTAGTTAGTACCAGTTTTTTGGTACATACTCATATAAATGGTGTCATATGACACTTTTTGAGAATTTTTGAAAATTTTTTAAGTATTTTTCTATAACTGGAAAAATTTGCTGAAAATTTTTTTGCAGACGTTTCAGCCAATTTAAAAAAATGAAAAAAAAATTTGCTTCAAAAATTTTTTTTCCATTTGTTCAAATTGGCTAAAACGTCCGCAAAAAATTTTCAGCAAAATTTTTTTTTCCAGTTATAAAAAATACTTAGAAATTTCAAAAAATTACTAAAAAGTTTAGATTTACAAACATATTTATATTGCCGAACAAAACCTACGCACCAACACGGTTTTTAGCAAAAAGCTAACATAGCTTGTATCAACGAATTTCTAAAAAAAACTTCTTAGTTAATGTCACCATCCCCTAGGTATGAAATAGCGTAATTTGACACCCAAGATGGTGTCGAATTGTAACAAAAATATTATCAAAAAATTTGACGTGAAAAGTTGCCCATGAAAGTCCATTTCCATCTTTATATCAATTATATTTAAAAAAAATGTAATTTGACCCCCAAGATGGTGTCATATGTCAGAAAAAAAATCGCCAAATTTTTTTCCCAAAGACTGACCTAGGTTAGTTTATTTTTGTGCTGATATCTAGATAACTTAAAAAGATACATGAACGTGTAATTTGACCCTTTTATCGGTATCAAATTTCAAAATTTGTTGTGACATAAAAAATCTCCATTTAATTTCATAAAACGTGTTTTTCATGAATTTGTTTTTATTATGTGAAAAAAACCGGTGAAACCGTGAATTACCAGTTAACTGGTCCAGTAAAAAATTGTGGCCTGAGTAAAATCAGGATCGACGGTCCGTGGTCCGAATTAATCAACAATAACCATTTTGAAATAGGTAAGTTAGTAAAAAAAAGTAACAAAAAAATCTGAAGTTGAAATTCTACGAATTTCTTTGCAAGCATATAAGTGACAAAATTCTGGTTTTCATGTCTTTCACCTCCAAAAGATAAAGTTTACTTTCACTTTGATGGAATCAAGGACAATTTAACTATCGTTTTTCATTGTACGATTTCAAGAAAACGTGGCTTTTGGCAAAAATAAATTTGCGATGTTAAAGCATTTTCGGAACCAATCAGACTTATTTGAAAACCAACATTGTGCCTTCGATAAAAAGGTCCGTTTCAGGTCAAAGTCTTTATTAGTTTTCCTACGTATTTAAGCAAAAATCACACCTGTGTATTTCAAATATTGATATTGATTGGTTTTATGCAATCAGCTTAAATTCACGAAACATTTCAGGAAAAAAACCAATGTTGTTTGTCAAGATATTAATTTTGACAATCGAATCACTAACGAAAGTCAAAAAGGCTTTGATGATTTTTGATGCCCTTTTAGATTTTTCAAAACTCGAAAATTTTGTAAAATGTTTGTAATTAAGCGCCAAAGTTGAACCAAATAACTTTGAAGTTTTTTCATTACAGAAATAAATTATTGTTTGTAAAGCTCATAATTATGACATTCGAATCACTTTGGTTTGGCAAAAAGACCATTTATGATTTTTGAGACTCTCTCTAGATTTGTTCGAAAATTCAAATTTTCATGCTATTAAAAAAGGCTCTAAAACAAATCTCAGTCCTTCTTGTGTTGATCCAAACTTTTTCATAATTACATATTACAATTTGAAAACAAGGGCTCATTTCGAAAAAGTTACGGGTTTTTTTTTGAATACGTATTTAATTTTTCGAAAAATGTAATATTTGTCAATCTGACATTAAAGATAAACTCGGAACAAAAAGATAACCAATCGGCTAACATCGACTACAGATTAACTTATGCTCAATTTATGACTTAGCTGTATTTCATTCGAATCACTTTAAAACAAAACTATGAAAAATTATTTTGAAGTTTTTGACTTTTTTTACCTTTCAAATTGATTATGCAATCTTTGATGAAAAACATTTTTTAAGATTTCCATTTCCACAAATATAGGACACACGAATTTTTCTCGAAAATTCTACTAGACTACGCGTTATCTCAGCGCAAAATTGTTGAATTGGCGATGGTTTTCAAAATAACTGATAAAAATTCTCAATAAAATCACTTGATCGTTAAAACTGTGAGACTTTAGAAAAGGTTCTAAAAATTCTACAATCTGACCTATTAAAATAAAATATTTGAAGGTGAAACTCTCGTCCAAGAATGTGACAAAAATCGTCTGTTTAAATATCTTTGATATGGTGAAATAGTTCAAAAATAAGGTAGACAAAAACTTGGTCAAATACATGAGTCGAACTCTGCGTAAACCCTGATAGCGTGGGTTTTAGTTCATTAAAATCCGTTAACTAAAACGCAAGTCCGACGGATATAATTTTATGAGGTTGATAATTTTCAGCTGACCGTATAAACCTTTCGGTAATTTCGTTTTTTGGCAATAATTTTCGGAGAATTTTTCTGGTTTTTGTATTTTTTTGGATATTTTAATTAGTGGTTTTCCCACCAATTCCGACTTTTCTTAGAATTCGTGAGATATCAAAAAACGTACCTTAAAAACTATCTACCAAATTTGATGGTGCAGATTGAAAATTATTTTTACTTGTGTAGGTCAAACCGAGAAAAAAAAACTTTTAACAGTCATGTATTCAAAACTATAATAAGGGACGGTGGCTGAGAAAAAAATAAACTCAGTTTTCGATTCACAGTAACCGAATTTAATTTTAAATCTAGATATTCTATTTCGATTTCCAGTTAAAATAACGTTATTTTAAGTACAATCCATCCATTACGGTCTATTATCAACGTATCATGACAAAAATAAGCGAAGATAAGAAAAAAATTTACCGATAACAAAGTTATATTTTATAAATATACAATTTTTGGAACTCCTTTTAATTAGGAGGTTATCAATTTACCACTTTTGCCCAAATTTAAAAGTGTACGTTTTGTGGTGGATTTTACACGCGAAGATATGGGCTGAAAATTCATATTCGCAGTTACACCGGGTTTAAGCCACTTAAATGCACACATTGTAGTCGGGAGTTCGGAGACCCTAGCAATCTTAATAATGTTATGAAGAATTACAATTTTTTTTAATTAATTGAAAGTTTTTATGAGCGGTCCACCTTGAAATTAAAAACTTTCAGTGACCCCTTGACAACCCATTTTTTAATTTTGAATGTAATAATAACATACGTGTTAACACTATACAAGGAATTGCACCTGATTTTTAAAATTGAATAAAATTTCCCGATTTCTTGCGGTGGGAGTGCTACTATATGGATTACCCGCCCTTATAGTACAAATCCTAAATATTTGAATAATACAAACAACGCAAGATATTAGCAACCAATCAAAACCCTTGATTGCGGAATGGGCCGATTTCATTGGTCAGATTAAGAAAGGATCAACCAATCAAATGCTCAGATTTCGCATTTTTCAAATAGTAAGGATCAGTACTCTNACCTCATTTTTAATTCCGCAATAAATTATTCTCCCAATAATAATTCTCAAACTTCTCGTCTTCTTTTCGGTCTCTAATAATTTGTCTGAGACAAAAACAATTTTCAAGCCTACCCACCATATCCTTGTCAAAAATTGACTATTTGATCGAAATTATATGACTAATCTGAGAAAAAAGTCATATTCTTCGATCAAAAAGTTCGATTTGATATCTAAAAAATACAATTTTTTTTTCTCAGACAATATAAGCTTATGTTTTCACCATCATCAGCCCTACAAATGTCAAAGGTTAATTTGATTTATTGTATACCTGGAAAAAATTTCTATTCAAGTCCAGAATTTCAATCGAATGCTAGAGTTAGTCATAAAAAACTGAAGTTAAATGTTTCAAACAAAAACAAATTGTTCATGAATGGGGTTATCGTAGCTAAATAAAATGATCCCAATGACAAAATGAAATTTTTTCTGGCTTTAAGGGAGTACTGGTCGCATTTTGAGGCCAAAAACAGGGTTTTCAGCGTCGCCTCAATGAAGTACTAGAAACAGCACGAACATATGTATTTCAGTTTAAGGATAATTGAACATTAATCTTGCTTTCACAAAACAAATCGAAGGCCTCTGATTGGCCGACCAATCAGGAACGACCTTTCAAAAGTGGCACTATTTTCACTTCAAAAGCCTACTCCTCCCTGAGTTTTGAAGATAGAGAATACTTTTATAGCTTTTATTGACCACAGATAACGTGGGCAGAACCCCAAGTTCAGTTTTACTCAAAAAAATTTCATCCGGCGCTTAAATGAGCAAAAAACTGTTTTTTGGCCTTATTTTGAGTGCCTCGGGGAAAATACTACTCCTCCCTGGATTTTGACGGCAGAAACCTAAAACTGGTATGTATACGATCCTTGAGGATACGCGCAAAGCCCCTAGTTCGACAATTTGCATTTTTGTATCTCGTCTTTTTGGAAACCGCGATTCAAATTCTCAGAAATTTCCAAAATT
>SCLH01000808.1:139362-150690 GCA_004367855.1 Oikopleura vanhoeffeni
CACAATTGTTGCTCAAGATACCTTAAATCATCAAAAGGCAAAAAACGGAATTTTCTTTCAACACACTATAGAATTTTATTCAGTTGTTTTCGAGACATGAAATTATTTATATTTTCAATCAAAGATGTTTTATTTGAGTTTCGGCTAAAGCAGCCATTAGTCAATGTGAGAGATTTGAATGAACAGGAATCAAAGAATTTTTTCAGCGCGAAATCAGGTTTCAATAATTAGCGAATTAACAATTTAAAAAATTGCACCTTTATATTTTCAAATTGTAATTTCGCTAATTATTGAAACATGATTTCGTGCTAAAACATTTAACTTTCGATTCCTGTTCATTCAAATCTCTCACACTGATAATAGCTGTCTAGCAGAAACATCAAATAAAACGATCTTTGATTGAAAATATATAATACAGAATTTTGATTCGGTTCCAAAAAAATAATTTAATTTTTTGCTTATGTTTCACTTCCGGAAAAATTATTTCGGAACTAGACATATAATACAAGCGAGAGATAAGCCAGTTTTTAGGAAAGTGTTTTGTGCATGCATGACAGTTATAATAAAAATTTATTTGTATCTAGGAGCAGTAATTTTTTCTCGGAAGTGAAATTTCTAAATTTTCAACTTCAAGTAACCCATGAAAAAATTAAATAATTAAAGAAGTGAATTTAAGCAATTAAAAATTGTCCACACTTGTACATCATGACCATATTTACTACAAAATAATAGATAAAAGTGTAATAATTTGCTTTCAAAAGAAAAAATAAACATTTTTTATCAAAAATCATGATTTTTCCCGCAAAATTTTTGACTTATTTTTAAATTACTTTTGATTTATGAGATATAAATCAAAGCGGACAAAACATTGACTTAGGCCAGATACTTGTTCATCTTTTCCAACAATAATGCAACTTGTGAAGACAACTGTGACTGTGTATCACGTAATATAGTATACGTTGCATTTCTCACCATATTTTCTAGAACAACAAATTAAAATTCCAGAATATAAAATATTGGATGCGAAAATTTTACCTTCAACTTCTTTATACAGAAAAAATTGAAATTCCGAGTGCCTCAAGCTTTCTGTGAACAACATTCAAAGTAAAGCCACAATTGTGGCTCTGGTGCCTTGGCGGAACTGTTTTTTATATGCTCACACGGGTTAATTCTATCGAACTTGACTTTTGCAAAAATCTGAGTGCTCATTTTGCAGAATATAATTTAACGGACCAATTTTGAGCAAAATTTTCATCAATTTCTTTTTCAATAAAATATCGATTTTTTTGAGCACCTCCACCTTTTCGAATAGGCCATATTTATTGACCGTTATTGTCATTTGCGCTTTGCATTTTTTTCTTCTTGCATTGTTAATTTATAGATTTTTTTTATGTTTAATTTATGATAATAAAAGTATTTCCGGTCTTTTGTAGTATCATACACGAAAGAATCATCATTTTGCTCTCTCGCGATATGATACAAAGTAGGGTTTATCCTTGTTCCGAAATCTAAATCTAGTCTGTCACAATTAATAACTGAATGTGCGTTTATTTGACTCATTTTGAATATAATTATTTCTCAGAAAAAATAGTTTTATATCCTCATTTAACCACCCTGCGGAAATGATGAGCAATTCTGAATTTTACCGCTATTGTTTGAAAAATTTCATCAGAAAAATTTCCAACTGTAACTTTCATCAAAAAACTTTCAATCTGCAGATTAACCTAATGGCCCGCCATTGATGTGCTTAATTGGCGTCTGAGGCATTTGCAGCAACCCTGGGTCTCTGTAGCGCCTCTTTACTTTCGTCCCGTTAACTTCCTATTAGTGTTGACAAAAATAATTGTGCGCACCTGAGGCCCGATTCTCACTCTAAAAAAACGCGTTAGCTATTTCAGCTAATTTAGCAATCTGCTCGACACAAAAGAAATTCTTCTCATAAATTTATTTCCTTATCTTCTCTCACTTTATGATTATGGTAATAACCGAACGTCAGACAAATACATTTTTTGCAAATGAACTGTATAATAAAAAATCTACTCGATTGGATGCATCACAATTTTTTTATTTGGCTGATTCAAAAACTCTACATTTTTTTTGATTTTTTGATCGAAAATATTATGCAAATTTTACATATTTCTTGTTCAAAATTAATAAATGAAAATTAGATTTGAAATTCAGTCCCAATTATCAATATCACTCCAATTATTGTGATAACCTCTTTTTATTCCCTTCATACCTACGAGTCCCCCTTAAAAGTCGGAAGACTCTAGATGTTTTTAAATTTAAATTTTGTTAAGGCATGTGGCCTGTTTTTCAGACGAGTTAAGAAAGAATTGGTTGCTGGGGCTCAATTTAAGGTTAGTTTTCGTGAGTTAAAGTCTAAATTTTTAATAAATTGTCTTAGTGCATTTGGCTGGCCAATACTTGTGTCGAAATCTCACAATGTTTCCTTCTACGTCGAAAATGCCGCCACTGTCGTTTCAAAGTGAATGAAATTTAAATTTAAGATTTTTTTTTAATTTAGATATCTAGTGTGTATTGATATTTTGAGTAAATTTGGCTGATTATTGATAGTTTCATTTCTAGCGTAAGCTAGGCCGAACCTTAATACACTGAATAATGCGGGGGTAACCCTGAAAGTAAATCAAAAACCATTAAAATGGTTATTAATTCTTTGAGACCAAAAAAGGAATGAAGATAAGAGACTCAATACAGTTGTCTACCCTTGATGATTGCTTAAACATTAAGCTTGATAAATAAAGACACAAAACATAGTTTTGGTCGGCGAGCTCACAGCTCCTTAGCATTAGCAGTCATTTAAATGAATAGTTTAAAAGTTATCTGTACAAACAGTAAATCGTTGGTTTTTTATTGGTTCTTGACAAGTAGGCAAGCGACATCTGAATACTTTGGCTCGGCTTTGAGCAACAAAAATGAAAATTGAAAAATGACTTGACAAAATTTGCAGAATTAAAGATTTCGTGTTCAAAAAAAAATTGCGTGGTCAATTTCAACATCACTCCTATTGCTATAAATACCAGTTTCGCTCGGTTCTGGGAAAAAAATTGCCATATTTTCACGCGACCAAATATCGTTCAAATTTGGAACACTTAGTACTTTTTCGATCTCTAAGGGTGTCCAGTATGATATTTTCATTAAAGCCTGTTTTTGGTAGGGTATCTGCGGCAAAGTCCTTCATTTCAAAAGCAATATCTGGGTCCGTTGAAATTTTAACACAGCCGTTTTTTGATAGGGTGTCTTCGGCAAAATCTCTAAAATTATAAATATTCTCTGGGTCTGGTGAAATAAAATCAAAGCTGTTATTTAGTAGAATTTTTTCGGCATACTCCCTCATTTTAATCGAAGGACCGTACCACGGGAAAATCCTTATTTTAACTTTGGTTTTTATTCACGGGAATAAGGAAATTTTTGGCCTAAGGTTATATTTAAAAATCCACCTTTGTTTGAGAAGGGTTTCAATCGCAAATTCCCTTGAATTTTCGATTTTTTATTTGACCAGAATTAACTTTTAGTTCATCTATATTTTCTCTAAGCTAACTAAAATGAACTTTTTTCAAAAAAATTTCTATGTGATTATGGACTATTTTGTCCGAAATATTTTTCATTTTTTAAAATTCGAATTTATACAGTTTTGAAGATAAAAATTCGAAAAAATATCTCGTTTCGAATTTGAAATAACATCAGATCGATTTTTTCGATCAAAAAGTTGGACAATTTGATAATAAATTTTACGGTTATTTCTTGCTGGTCCTTAACGTAGTAAGCATTACTCTTTTGATCAAAATATAAGTAGAAAATTTTATTTTTTACACCAAAATGCGATTTGGAATTTAAAAAAGGAAAAAACAGGACCTTTATCAAAAATGGCTATAATTGTGTCTTTGGGAAATTGACCCGGGTCTCTCTTATATCTTAAAAGGCGAATGCTCTCTTCTGAATGAAAATACACAATTTTTGAAATAAAAATCTCTTAAAAAATAAGAAAATTGTGGACTCCTCTTAAAATATATTTAATCACTTGAGGGAACAGGTTCTGATATCACTAGAAGCATGACTGCTAATCAGAATGTTGCGTTGGTACTCTGCAAATAACTGAAAACCATTAAAATGGTTTTATATATTTTTCGGGACAAGAAGGAATGAGGATCGAAAACCAGAATCGGTTTTCTACCCTCGATGATTGCGAAGGCAATCATTTGTCTTAATAACAACGGCCCAAAACTATGTTTCGGCCGAAAGAGTTCATTCTAGCGACCCCTGTGTTTTAACTATGGTGACAACGATAAACTCCACCTGTATATCTCTTTCACACATTTAAGGTCATTAATTTTATGATGATTTTGGTTCGAATTCTGACTTGCAGATCATTTTTGAGTTTTTTTATTGGATTTGATGAAATTTTAAAAATTACTAATAATTAAATTTGCGGATTGTTTGTCCGGTAGTTTTCACAATAAAAGTTAAAATTTTTCGTAATAAACTCGCCGATAATTTTTCGTACAAATCTATTGCGAAAATTTAATTCAGTTTTTCTCAAAAAATCAGGCAGAATGACTTAATTTTTTGATACCAATTAGGTTTCCGTAGGTCAACTGATGACATGATCGCGCGATGGTCATGAACTTAATTAATATTGTTTTGAAAAACAATTCTTACCTCGGGTTTAGTTGGAAATGAAATCCATATGAAAAAAGGTTTTTAATGGTATTCAGTTACTCAGTTATGCCAAGAAATTAAAAATATTAACGTTTACAAAAATAAAAACTTTTACTAAAGATAACATTAAAAATTCACATTTATTTATTTCATATATCCCTCTGAAAAAATGTACCAATTTGCCACAGCGATGCTACCCTCTTTAGTTGTCATCAGAATTATTTAGTTCATATCACAACTAATTGTCGTTTTTGTTATCACGATTAAAATATTGTCTCGATAGCGGTAGTATGCTAGCACGGTACCGTTTTTAATTTATTTAAAATAAAATTTCGGGTTCAAACATATAAGTTATGTGATATAACAGAAAATGTTGGCCGTTTTTCCGCCATCTCACTTCTTATTTTAAAAATAGTTGAATACCTGTCATCACGTACATATAATAACGACAATGATTAAAAACTATTATAATTTCTTCAAAAGAATGCATGAAATATCAGCAGAACACAGATCTTGTTGCCGTTTCCCATAAAATCGAGAAATCTGTCAAATCAAATTTCTTTCGATCATGCTTGAGCACAAATATGACGACACTATTTCGGTAAGAATTATCCATTTTCAATGTTCCAAGAAATTTTTCAGGGGTTGTCTTTAATTTAATATAATGAGGACTACCGAGCAAAAATGACTTATCAATAGATAGATGGTAGTCACTTTAAAACGACGGACTGATATGACTTTTGATGCTTTAATTGATTAATCTTTTGTTCGATGCATCACTTGGTGGCGCTGGTTTTTGTTTTTAGCATAAACTAGAATGTGTTACCTTCGATTTAATTGAAAAATGCTCTCTTAAATATTTACTCTTCATAAAATATTTATTCCTCATTAAAATTTACTGTTTATATCTTGTGCTGCACTATTTTGGTTTGTATTGATCACATGCTGTGCTAGAGCCCCTACTATGGTTGTCGAATGTAGTTATGTTATCAGCGTTTTCAAGACAAAATTGTTCAGACTACCTCCCTGATCTTGAAAATTTTGTTGATATAATATTTATGTTAATTTTCAGGCGATACAATAAACACATGAAAGTAATAGCTGGCAAACACGAACAACAGATAATTGGCGCTGCTTCATCAAACAATAATCTTGATGTAGTTTTAATATTGAAAAAAATATTCATAGATCATCAAACCATTATTTACCATTTGCTGAGGGTGAAAAATAATTGTCATAAATTTTGTCGATAGCAGAAGAATCTTCAGGGGCTAACCTTTAGCAAATTTTATATATTTTTTCATCCACGATAAGCTTTCAGGACTTCCACAAGTTCACGTGCTGAGAGCAGGCAGCATAAAAGTAAGCTTGAAATATTTATCTTTGTTTTTTGTCATACGTTTGCTTTAACTCATTTAAGATCAGAAACTATTTTTGTTTTTCATCAAACGATCAGGTAAGAAAAATTTATACATGTATCTATTACGTATCATTTATGTATCTATCTATCCCACTTTGGTTAAAAATACTGTTTGGAGATTTTTCTACTTGTAGGCTTTAATATATACGTTAAAAACCCCACAATAGCATTCTCTAACCAAAAAGTTATAAAGCGATATTTTACAATACTGTTTTATTTTGGATTTCACTGTAAAAAACATGTAGGCAGTTTTTAGCTAATTAACGCTAAGCAAGATACTTGAGAGTCAAGAGACCTGGCTTAGAAAATACGAAATATTATCTATTAATTGAAACATATTCTTTCCCTTATCTCACCTCAACATTATTAGTATTGTAAAATACTAATCGCGGGAATCATATGCGTGCGATGAATTCTCAGAATAATCAGTCAAATAAATACTTTAAATTTCGAGCCAAATAAAAACCACACAAATAAAGGTTTTCCAGATCACGAATGTCTGTGTAAAAAATCTCTGTGTAAAAGGATCACTATATTTTCTTTTGTGAAACTAAATTAATACTGCACGGTGACAGTAAAAATCAGGTACTTTATTGCTTATAAAGACTTGATGAGGGCCAGGGTGAAATATTGTGTACAGATTGTGATTTAAAATATATGAATATGATTATGACTTTACACTATATTTTGTTATGTTAATTAAAGAAGATGTCTGACGTTGCTTACGTTACAGGACCGATCTCAAAAATTGGATTATGAAAATTTGTTTGAACGTTTTGTCGAGATTTTTTTGAATTATTTATGAATTTTTGATTTCAATTTAGTAATGCACTTTTATGCTGCGGAAGCCAAAATGGGAGAGGATCTCGTCCAATTTATACCACTTCCTAAAAAAATGTTGCAATATGGATGGTCGGCAATGAGCACCTTGTCAAATCAAGGATTAGATGCGGCAGACTTCAGTTTAGCTGCCGCACTCGTTTGCTTGTCGCCACCAAAATATGTTCAATTTGATGCTATGGAAACTGAGATTATCGAACAATATCGGGTAAAACATAATGAAGTGTGGTTTTTTGCTCTATATCGCCGAAATTTATTTTCTCAAAAATAAGCAATATCGAGCACTTTTGGCTATATTGGCAATTTCAACGAAATAGAAGATTATATTTACTTGTCCCGTTGAAGTTTGACGTCAGAGCCCTAAAAAATAAAGTGATTTCATTGGTTATTAGTAATACATCAACAATCTACGGGATAAATTTTTGGTTAAAATATAAAGAAAATTGTGAGCGTTCGAAATGACGTCATAGTTTGAAATTTCTTTCAATTTTGTATTGAGTTTGAAAGTAGGTTCAACTTAAGTGAAATGTCAAAATCTGAAGAATATTGTACTCCACCAAAAGCAGTCAAGTAAAACTACAAAAAATTAAACTTGGGAAATTTAATCTTAGATTATGACGTCATTCATGCTCAAACTTATTTGTAATGAGAACCTTATATATCTATTCTATATTGGCGATATGGGTTTTTCGGCAATATTGAAGTTCAAACATAAAAAATATCGTATCAACTCTCAGATGTTGACATTGCTATATGCTCGGAGATATAAATTTGCTCGGACCTACCGGTCTTGCGTTCAAGCCCCGGTAAAAACCTTAACTTAATTATTTTGCTAGTTGACAATTCTGCGTATTTTCATGCGTAAAATGATGGCTGAAAACAAAGATGTTACAAAAGTGCTGACGATTTTGAGTCAAGTGCATGCTTACTGCGTTGAATATAGTAACGTGTTTGAGAACTATAGATTATACCAACCAAAAATAATGATTTGCAATTAATTAAGACGCTATAAGATCAGCTATTAAAATGTTATATTTTTGATCTGTTAATAAATATCATGAAAAAATAAAATTTGCTTAGGGAATAAAAGAATGTGGTTCAAAATTAGGTTTTTGAAAATTTTTGAAATGATTTTGAAGAGGCTGGTACGGACCTCGGCACCCACTGGCTTAGCTTGACTGACGGCCTATAAAAATGTTTCCTTGAAATTTTCATACTTAAAGAATTTACCTTACGTTTAAAAAATTTTTGAAGGTCTCACAGACTGTGAGTCACAGTCTTATGGAGATAGGTTTTTCGCTGGTTGACGCCAACGTGATAACACAGATTTCAGCAAATTGATTGTGAAATAAATGACGGATATCTACTGTATTTTGAAATAAAAATTGTCACATTGTATCGAAAATTGTTGAATACAATTTACAATGTTTATCATTTTTTCAAGTTGTGCGGCTCTTTATCGAAAGAATATGTTTCCGGAAGACAGTTAATTCATCATCAATCGAATGTTTTTGAGCAAATTTCTCACTCGAAAATTTTTCAACCAACTTTTTCCAGCGTTTATTACCCCCTTAATTACAAAATATTATAAAAAGTTTTTTGTTTCGATTATTGTTTGCCAAGCAGGTCTTCCTGTTTTATCAAGAGTCACACCAGTTGGGAGAACATCAGGCATTGAGCTATCAAGCGAGTGCACAATAAAATTACTTCTGGATTGAACTAAATCTTGAACGGTTAATTCCTGGAAAATAATGTGAAGTGTTTTTGTGTCGGTAACGGGTATATCGGTGGCAGGAATTCCGTCGAAATATCCAATCATTGCATCCGTGACAGGACCTACTCCCTGAATTCAAGAAAATATGACACTATTTTTTAAGTAAGTATAATTATGGCAAATTTCACGTGATACCAAAAAAATTTTGCGTGAATTTGATAAAAACACGTCAATTTCATTTCGAAAAATATTTTGGTCCGAGAAGATTCAACGCAATTGATAAAAAAAGTCGTGAAAAAATAAGAAATTTTATTGTGATTCCAAGTGATCAAAAATGCCGATCGCCTTTTTTAATGAAAAGTAATGTGTTGATAGGGGATCGGATCGGTAGCCTTCTCTAAAAAATTGGATCTGATCGGTAGACCTTTCAAAAAAATTGGATCGGATCGATTTTCCCGATCCGATCCAATTGTGCCGACCCCTGGTGTTGATCTTATCAGAAGTTTAACTTGAGTACCTTTAAAATGATGGCAGAATTATCAATAAGATCTGCGTTAGCACGTTGAAGAAAATAAAAATGTGGGATTGATTCCAATGTACCGTTTGCATAAATAAATTTTATATGACCAACATTTGAGACTGCCCCAGAAAGGATTTCATAGATTGCATTTGTTTCTGATCCCCATATTAATTTAGGATCAGAAATATTATCGCCGATCGGAGCTCCAGTCAAGATATGGTAATCGAAAACTAAATGGTTTTATTATTAAAAGAATAAGTTGAATAACGCTGCAGATTCCTTCAGAGTCACTCTGATAAGTGCAATAAAAAAAAGAACCCTTGAGATCGTGATAATGCCCAGCATAACTTTGGAACGTAAAAAGCTCCACCAATACACAACTGTAAGTGCTTACCCTATTACAGACTCATTGTAAAAAATTGTATATGCACTTCTCAAAAATCATAAAATCACTACCACTACTCCGATTGCAGAGTTAAGACTAGGGAAAATAGTTCAAACAACAATCTTCAAATGTGTCTTTTTAAAATAGTAATATATTAATTTCGAAGGGCTCAACATTGACACTCTTTCAGTGATGAAAGTGATATTTTTGATATTTCTCTCCATATCACAACCAAGACATTTTCAATAGCATGAATTTTGATTGTATATTCATCATTGAATAATTATCTCATCCCATAGATTTCAATAAAAAATTTAATAAAGTGTTTCACTGGAGTATATCTTTTCTGTAAAATTTTTTTTTGTCAATTTGTTTTTTGTTGGATTTTTTCTTCCTTAAATAGTTCCTGAGTAAAAAAATCCCAAGAAGTAGATTAAAAATCAATTATTTGGAAGATTTGATCGTTTAGCTGTGTTTTTCACCATATGATCCGTATCCCGCTAAGCAAGAGGCCGAATATGAGGACCGAGAGCAGCAGATGTGTTTATTTCAAACCAGATTCAAACTTTAAAACATTAAAAAAAATAAAAAATTAGAGCTAAAGCTGTGATTGATTTCCTTAGCTCTCACCTGCACTGCTGTGTTTAAAAACCGGGATATCGGCATAGACTCCCGAAAGTTCCTCTTATTTTTCCTTTCTAGAATTTTGGTGAGTTTCAGAAATTGCTCATCAGACCAGAAATGAATCATTTGGATGCAATTTTTTGTTTTAGACAGTTAAAACAGTACTAGAACCCGATAATAATCTACAACTGTACTTATTAGGCTTATTTTTGGAAATAAGTGTTTAAACATTATTTATCACCTTGTGATGAAAAGAGCGATTTCTTCTATTTCGTGACTGGGACCAAATTTGTTTCTATGAATATATTTTAAAACACTCAGGTGAAGGTACGTAATAGTACATCGCTCCAGGTGGAGGTTCACCTCTCCACAACCAGAAACCAGAACTTCGCCCCACACCCAAGAGCCTATATATAGGCACGACTTTGAGCGCTTTTTACGGAAAAAACTAGAAACAATACCAATTTAGTTATTTTCCACTGATTGAGATCTAGGATAGAATTAATTAAATAAACACACTCGATTACTGCGAGAAAAAAGAGAGGTTCACTTACCTTGTATTTATCGAAAAACCATGCAATTTTTACAATGACATACAGTATGTGTTTTTTTTACTTGCGAAATGAAAATTGTCATTTAGGTAATTACGGCCAATTAAAAATAGTAACTGGGTGGATTTTATTTTGAAAGCCAAGTTATAGCCGATGGCAAGGGTGTGAAAACATAATCCACCAAGTTACCATTTTTTATTGGCCGTAATTACATAATTAAAAAAAACACATACTGTATAAGTAGGCAACGCACCGTTACAAATTTGAACTTACTAAACAATTAATCATGTCCCCGCTTGTCAAAATATACGCAGCAAAATGTGAAAATATTTCTTATCAGCAGTTAACTTTAAATCAGTCCCACCTTATGTTCTAAACTTGCTCGATTTGTCTTTGTTGGCCTTATTTGAGTATAATTGACGTTCAATTCTTTCAGAAAAAAATAGTTCATAAAAATCACTTGTTGAAAAATTATTTTTCCTAAAGAAACTGCAGAACAAATGAACTTGAATCAAAATAATCCTCAAATAATTTCCTAAAAACTGGCTTGCTCACAATTTTGATATTATGTATCGTTTTCACACACTCAATTTT
>SCLH01000808.1:150782-179422 GCA_004367855.1 Oikopleura vanhoeffeni
ACATTGTAATTTTAGATCTATGACGATGTTATTTCTACGCCGTTTTGTCCCTGGGAATTTTATCTGTCTATTTACAGTCAATCGGTGTGAGGAGGTTAAATTGAGAATTAAATTTATACAAGAAAAAATACTTATCGTTGAGTGACGTTAATTGATTGTCATATCCAAGTTTAAATAATTTGACAAAATATAATTTTAGTTTTATTTTCAAACCTTGATATTTGTTTGCAGTCAGTGCTGGATCATGTAAAGTATAAGGACCAACTCCAATAGTCGTTATGAGAACAGCTTTCGATGCCGTATAAGTTTTCACTAATCTGCATAGTAAACTTAACAATAACATTACTTTGTTTGACGAATTACGAGCTGAAACTGACACCAAGATTTGTGAAAAATTGTGTTAACTTTTGTAGAAATTTTTAATGCATTTTTGGTCGACTAATTTTTCCTTTATATTAACTATGAAAATCCCTCGGCGGAAAAAGTCAAATAATATCCAGATAAAATAGGCTGTTTTTTCGCTTATAATACAGCATGTCACATTTCTGCCAATAATCTTACTTTTTTGCAGGAGCTAACCTAAACCAATCAAAACGTTTAAATTAACAAACACGTAGGTGCTTCACAGATTTGAATGCTTATTGACCAATCAGCGGTGTCAATCAGATTTCAGCAAAAATTTAAAATTATGAGCAAAAATGTGACATACTGTAGACATTTGAAACAAGTTCANAATAAATGACGGATATCTTACTGTATTTTGAAATAAAAATTGTGGACATTTGTATCGAAAATGGTTGAAGTACAATTTACAATGTTAATCATTTTTTCAAGTTGTACGGCTCTTTATCGAAAGAATATGTTTCGGAAGACAGTTAATTCATCATCAATCGAATGTTTTTGAGCAAATTTTTCACTCAAAATTTTTTCAACCAACTTTTTCCAGCGTTTATTACCCCCTTAATTACAAACATACTTATAAAAAGTCTTTTTGTTTCGAATTATTGTTTGCCAAGCAGTCTTCCTGTTTTCAAGAGTCACACCAGTTTGGGAGAACATCAGGCCATTGAGCTATCAAGTGCGACGTGCACAAAAATGGACTTCTGGTTGAACTAAATCTTTGAACGGTTAATTCCTGCGAAAATAAATGTTGAAGGATTTTTGTGTTCGCGTAACGGGGTATATCGGTGGCAGGAATTCCGTCGAAATATCAATCATGCATCCCGTGACAGGGACCTACGTCCCTGAATTCAAGAAAAAATTATGACACTATTTTTTAATAAGTATAATTATGGCAAATTCTCACGTGATACCAAAAAAAATTTTGCGTGAATTTGATAAAAAACACGTCCATTTCAATTTTCGAAAAATATTTTGGTTCCGGAGAAGATTCAACGCAATTGATAAAATAAGTCGTGAAAAAATAAGAAATTTTATTTGTGATTCCAAGTGATCAAAATGCCGATCGGCCTTTTTAATTGAAAGTAAATGTGTGCATAGGGGATCGGATCGGTAGCCTTCTCTAAAAAATTGGATCTGAATCGGTAGACCTTCAAAATTGTATCGGATCGATTTTTCCGATCCGATCCAATGTGGCCCGACCCCTGGTGTTGATCTTATCAGAAGTTTTAACTTGAGTACCTTTAAATGATGGCAGAATTATCAATAGATCTTGCGTTAGCACGTTGAACAAAATTAAAAAATGTGGGATTCATTCTAATGTACCGTTGCATAAATAAATTTTATTGACCAACATGTTGAGGACTGCCCCAGAAAGGATTTTCATAGATTGCATTTTTTTCTGATCCCATATTAATTTAGGATCAGAATATTATCGCCGATCGGAGGCTCCAGTCAAGAGTATGGTAATCGAAAACTAAATGGTTTTGTATTAAAAGAATAAGTTGAATAACGCTGCAGATTCCTTCAGAGTCACTCTTGATAAGTGCAATAAAAAAAAGAACCTTGAGATCGTTGATAATGCCAGCATACATATATACAGATAAAAGCCCACAATACACAACTTTAAGTGCTGTACCCTATTACAGACTCATTTGTAAAAATTGTATATGCACTTCTCAAAAAATCCATAAAATCACTATCACTACTCCGATTGCCCCAGAGTTAGAACCAGGGAAAAATAGTTCAAACAACAACTTTCAAATGTGCTTTTTTAAATAGTAATATTATTAAATTTCGAAGCGGGCTCACATTGACACTCTTTCAGTTGATAAAAGTGATAATTTTTGTATTTCTCTCATATCACAACCAAGACATTTTCAAATAGCATGAGATTTTGATTGTATATTCATCATTGAATAATTATCTCATCCCTTTAAATTTCAATTAAAAAAATTTAAAAAGTGTTTCACTGGAGTATATCTTCTTTCTGTAAAAATTCTTTTTGTCAATTTGGTTTTTGGGGATTATTTCTTCCTTAAATAGTTCCTGAAGTTAAAAATCCCAAAGAAGTAGATTAAAAATCAATTATTTGGAAGATTTGATCGTTTAGCTGTGTTTTTCACATATGATCCGTATCCCGCTAAGCAAGAGGCCAAATATGAGGACGAGAGCAGCAGATTGTTATTTCAAACCAGATTTCAAACTTTAAAACATTAAAAAAATAAAAAATTAGAGCTAAAGCTGTTGATTGATTTTCCTTAGCTCTCGACCTGCACTGCTGTGTTTTCAAAACCGGGATATCGGCCTTAGACTCCCGAAAGTTCCTCTTATTTTTTACCTTGTCTAGAATTTTGTGAGGTTTCAGAAATTGCTCATCAGACCAGAATGATCATTGTGGATGCAATTTTTTTTGTTTTAGACAGTTAAAACAGCACTAGAAACCCGTTATAATCTACACTGTACTTATTGATGCTTATTTTTGGAAATCAGTGTAAACATTATTTATCACCTGGTGATGGAAAAAGCCGATTTTTCTATTCGTGACTGGGACCAAATTTGTTTCTCATGAAATATACTTTATGGCGCGGCATTTTTCAATGCGAAATAATGTTAGGCATCATTTTTTTTTGTTATCCAACACCACCTGGTTATTTAACTCAATTTCTGAAATGTTATTTTTTGAAATCAAGCCATTTTTTGAGTAACAATACTAATCGTATATTTTTTAAAACACTCAGGTGAAGGTACGTAATAGGACATCGCGTGCAGGTTGGAGGTTCATCTCCTTCACAACCATAAACCAGAACTTCGCCCACACCAAGAGCCTATATATAGGCACGACTTTGAAGCGCTTTTTACCGGAAAAAACTAGAAACAAATACCAATTTAGTTATTTTCCACTGATTGAGATCTAGGATAGAATTAATTAAATTAAACACACTTCGATTACTGCCAAAAAAAAGAGAGGTTCACTACCTTGTATTTTATCCGAAAAACCATGCAATTTTGAGAATGACATACAGTATGTGTTTTTTTTTACTGCGAAATGAAAATTGTCATTAGTAATTACAGGCCAACATAAAATTAGTAACAGGTGGATTTTATCTTTGAAAGCCAAGTTATAAGCCGATGCAAGGGTTGTGAAAGCATTAATCCACCCAAGTTCCACCATTTTCCATTGGCCAATTACCGAAAATGACAATTTTCATTTCGCACAGTAAAAAAAAACACAATACTGTATAAGTAGGCCAACGCACCGTTACACAATTTGAACTTACTAACAATTAAATCATATCCCACCCGCGCGTCAAATATACCAGCAAATGTTGAAAATATTTTCTTATAAGCAGTTAACTTAAAATCCAGTCCCACCTTAGTTCTAAACTTGCTTCGATTTGTCTTTGTTTGGCCTTATTTGAGTATAATTTGACAGTTCAATTCTCAGAAAAAAATAGTTCATAAAATCCACTTTGGTTGAAAAATATTTTTACTATAGAACTGCAAACAAATGAACTTAAATCAAAATACATTCTCAAATAATTTCCTAAAAACTGGCTTGGACTTCACAATTTTCGCATTCTGTGTATCGATATCTTTCACACACTCCAATTTTCAGAATATTATTTGCGAGCAATCCTAAAAAAGTAGGAAAAAATCATTTTTTGAACGCTTATCGTGTAATAAAATTTTACACAATATGTTGGACAATTGTAATTTATAGATCATATGACGATGTTATTTCTTACGCCGATTTGTCCCTGGGAATTTATCTGTCTATTATACAGTCAATGGGATGTGAGGAGGTTAAAATTGAGAATTAAATTTATACAAGAAAAAATATTATCGTGAGTTGACGTTATTGTGTCATATCCAAGTTTAAATAAATTTGACAAAAATATAATTTTAGTTTTATTCCAACCTTGATATTGTCTTGCAGTGCAGTGCTGGATCTGTAAAGTATAAGGACCAAACTCCAATAGTCGATATGAGAACAGGCTTTCGATGCGAACGTATAAAGTTATTCACTAGATTCTGCATAGTAAATTAACAATAACAATTACCTTTGTATTGGACGAATTACGAGCTGAAACCATGACACCAAGCATTTGTGGACAAATTGTGCCTTAACTTTTGTAGAAATTTTTAATGCATTTTTGTCGACTTAATTTTTCCTTTATATTAACTATGGAAAATCCCTCGGCGCGAAAAAGTCAAATATATTCCAGATAAAAATAGGCTGTTTTTTCGCTTATAATACAAGCAATGTCACATTTTCTGCCAATAACTCTTACTATTTTTGCAAAAGCTAAACCTAACCAATCAACTTTAAATAAACAAACACGTAGGTGCTTCGACAGATTTGAATGCTTATTGACAATTCAGCGGTGTCAATCAGATATTCAAGCAAAAAAATTTAAGAATTAATGAGCAAATAATGTGACATTACTGTAGACATTTGAAACAAGTTCACCAAAAGTTTGAGTCAGACCCTTAAGGTTATCCCTCTACCTAAATATTGAATATTCTCGATGAAAATATTAGCCAAACAGGGCCTTGAGGATATATATCAATATAGCACTTTGTAGAACTAGCCTTTATACTTACAAAAATTGGCCAAATTTTTTGTATGACCAACTCCTTCAACACATAAGCGGCACAAGAGCCACCTTAAGCCAAAACGGAAATCTATCTCATCTCCCAGGTTTTATATTGAAATAAAACCCAAAATTTTAACATAACCTGTGTACTTTTTTCTAGTTATTTTTCACAAATATTAGAAATAGTACCTTGCCAAGCTGTTTTCCATTTTCCAAGGGCGACAATAGTGACAGTCAGGTTTCTAGCTTGAGCTGCTGAAGATTTGGCGAGTTTGTCGATATAAAATTGGAGTTTGGATAAAGTTGGTGTGTCCAAACCAGTTTCAGTAGCAGATATAAAAATAACGTGATCGCTTTGTTTAGCCAAGTGATATTTTTGGAGAAATTCTCGAACATCTCGAAATTGATAATGTGATTGATCGATGAAGGCTAAAATTTTATTTTATTTTTTTAACAATTTTTTCAGATCAGAATTTTATTAACATTTCAATATCCAGTAATTTTTATTTCCACATAAAAGTCTATCAAAATGACTAAATTATCTCCACCGTCGAGAGATTTACTCGAAAATATGAAATAAGTCATAATAACTGCGAGTCATAAAGTCCTTGACAGGAAAATTACCATCTCAGCACATTCCTTATAATATTGCGTCAATTATGACGCATTTCATTTTTCCAGGAAATCACTCAAAAAGAAGTAGAAAATAGTTGTGGAGGACATCATTTTCGATATTCTCACCAACTTAAAAGAAAAAAATTTCACTTGGCTCAAAAAACACATAAGTCCGCCTACGGTATTGTTTTCACTCGTTAAACACGACGTCAAAGAACCCCCTTAATAAAAAGTCAAATTTTTCGTCCAATCTGGATCGAAAAAAATTTGATCGGATCGACATTGATCCGATCAGTTTTAAAAAATCTCCGATCCGATCAAGTTCGATCAGGTCAGGTTTTTAAAATCTCCGATCCGATCAAGTTCGATCCGACCAGGTTTTTAAAATCTACGATCCGATCAGGGTTTTAAAATCTCCGATCCGATCAAGTTCGATTCGATCAGGTTTTTCAAAACGGTCTGTCAACCCATGCTTTGAACAGTCTTTGTTGATTTTCAAACGCATTCTCGAACACCAGGGGAGGGCATCCGAGCAGATTTTCAAGATCGGTTCGGTTCGGATATTTCGAGCCTCAAAATTTTCCAAGATCGAATCGGATCGGTTCGGACCCGAGTTTGAAAAAATGTGATCAGATCGGATCGGTTCGGAAGCCCGATTTCAAAAGTCAAGATCGGATCGGTTCGGTGCTTTTAAAGAATTGATGTTTTTGATGCTATTTTGAGCCCACGGAAAATTGTTTATAATTAATATTATCCGTCAATCTCGACTATTACGGTACATATCGATTTTCCGATATATACACATATATATATACATATATATATACATATATATACACATGTATATATATAGTTCGATGTCTGGAACATATCGATTTTGAAAGCTTATTTTATGACATCGTTTTTGCTGTATTGACTCGAAATAAGAATTAATTATTATTGATCGTATCACATCGACTGACTCCTCAATTTTCATAATATATAAATGGTAAAATCAGAGGTGGGCAAAATTGGATCGGATCGGTTGGATCGGATCGGAAAAATCGGTCCGATCCGATTTTTTCGAAAAGGTCACCGATCCGATCCTTTTTTCTCGAGAAGGCCACCGATTCGATCCGATCCAATATTTTCAAAAACTGATCAGATCGGTTGAAACTAAATTGTTTCAAGCTATTTAGTTCTGATTTTCAGGATAAAAATTGACTTTATTATTGAAAAAACAATTGAAAAATAAATTTCAAAAGTTTTGGTTATTTAAACAAATATCTGAAAAAAGTCATTGCAAAACGTAGCAACAAATACGAATATAAATAATTTGAACCAGAAAGTCACCACGGGAGTTAAATTAAAAATTGAAGTTCTTTTATAAAACTTTCAAGATTTTTTTAAAGTTTCTGTAAGAGTTTTTGATATTTTTTTAATAAATGTTGTAACTCTATTTCAGTTCCTTAGTTTCTCGTGTGGTCATTTCAAATAATCATGTCTTTGGGGTCCTTTCACCCTAGAGTTGACTTTGCTGTCAAAATTGTTTAATTCAAAAAAAATTTTCAAATTTGAAGTATAATTTGAAGTGTATCTCTTGCTCCTCCTCAAATTGTAAAATTCTTACACCACAAACTTGATTTTGCCTTAATAAACGCTGTTTTGTTTTAAAGAGGTAATATCCCTTCATTGCCCTCTCCCAAAGATTTGGTCCCTCAAAAACACTGGGGGGTGAAAAAACGACACGTCATTTGAAAACGAGTCATCCGATTAGGTTCTTAGATAGCTCAAACTGTGCACAAATATCTAGTAAATGATAAAAAATTATAATTGGTCCGAATCAGACCATCGGTTTTTTTTCTCAGACATTTGTTTCTATTTTTTAACAAAAACTAATAATTAAGCAATTTCAGTAATCTCGGAAAAAAATAAAAACATTGGTCCTATTAAAAACAGTTTGAATTTTCATATTAATTAGAAAATTATGCTCAGTTTAAGCTATCTCAGAACTTAATCGGATGACTAGTTTTCAAACGACGCGTCGTTTTCTCACCCCCCCCGTGTTTTTGAGGGACCAAATCTTTGGGAGAGGGCACTAAAAGGATATCCCTTTATCACTTTTTGGTTAGAATGCGTAGCCACAACGTTTAAATCACACGCTAAAAGGAGTAGTGGCTACGCATTCTAACCAAAAAGTGATAAAGGGATATGACCCCAAATTTATGGGAAAGAGTACAATTTGATTAATTTAGTTCCGTTGAGTATATTTTACATTAATTTCGACGAAAAATAGCTTTTCTCTACGTGTACTTTAAACGACTTTTTACGAAAAACCGATCCGACCCAATTTTTTCGGGGACCCTACCGATCCGATTCATTTTTATTGGAGAGTCCATCGATCCGATCCAATTTTTTCGGCGGGTCCACCGATCCAAAATAATTTTCGAATGTGTCGACCCCTGGTTAGAATGATTAAACCTTCGAAAGGTTGATTTTGCAGATGATAGAATAACTAAAACAGCACATTGGATCGATGGGTACGGTATAAGTGAATTCGGAAAAAAAGTCTTATCACAACTTTTTCCAAAATAACTATAAATTATCGTCAATTTTTTATTATATTAAAAATTATTTCGAAAATTTGACTATTTTTCTGGGTCGAGCTCCACTGATCATCAGAATTGTATTATCAGGCCGTTCAAGTTTGTCAATTAACTTAGAACATTTCTCCTATTCACACTTTTGTAAATATCCCGGCCCTACTACTTAAAAACACACTACGTTTCCTAATCAGAGCCAGAATATTTACAAAAGTGGGAAAAAGGGATATACAAGGGGGGGTACAAACAATAAGAAAGTCATAAAAAATTAAATTTTCAGGAGAGATGTTTAATATTATTTCTACAAATTTTTATTTCAAAATATTGCCGATTGCCGGTTGTAGAATGAAATTTCTCAAATGTATGTTTCGAGCAAGGAAACTGAAATTGCTGAGTTAAATAAGACGAAAAAATAATTCATTGTATCGGATTCATCGATCCGATCCATTTCTGTCGATCCCTGATGGTGACTGCGATCATCAAAAATACAAAAGCCGAAACTTCAACATCCGCCCGAAAAAATAAATCGTCGATGAAAGCTTTTTCCTAAAAATATATCCATTACCTGATTTCCAATAAAAATTACGCTCATTGACAAATTTGACATCTTCCTGCAGCTTGATATAAATAGTCATTTCTTAACTTTATCTGAAATTAAAAAATTGGATTAAATTTTCTGAAGAGTGTAAAATAATAAAGCATGATCAAAACTGGTGAAAGGAAAATCAAAGTTATTGAACATTGGTGTTTGGCTTAAACATTATAATTTCATTGTTTTAATTCTACTGAAACTAATACCGTACCCGCCCAGTTACTATTATTACTTCCTAAACAGTTTTCACCAAAGTTCAAGATCAGAAATATGTATGCATCTGGAAATACAAAAAAAAGTTCAAAGCAACAAAATGCAAAATTATAGAAATTTTTGTTTCAAAAACAGTTTAAAGCGATGCGGTAGACCTCGAAAGAATTTCTTAAAGTGAGGGGGTTCTATAGGCAGTCCATTTCTTTTAACCTAAACAGTTTTCGACCTGATTTTACGATTTTTAACGTCGACGAGATTTGTTTGGGTACAAATAACACAAAAATTGAAACCAAATGACAAAAATTTCCCCAAAAAAAAGACTGAAATTATTTCTTAGTGTCAAAAGAAATAAAACATTTTGATCCCTAGCGCTCAAACTATTGATATTTCGAACGTAGTTTATAATATCAATTTCAGAAAAATGATGCTTACTATTTGGTTGATGCTATTTGAAATAGGATAGGATAGCATTGAGATTTAAAAAAAATTTTCAAATTGTCCTTCTGGGAGTTAAAAAATGAAATTGAAAATTTGGGCGCAGTCATTTTCTTTCAAATTGTCAGGATAATCTGTGAAACATGGCAAAATAGTTTTGTAAATAACATGTAAAATACCGACTTTTCGTGGCCAAAGAAGCAAAAATGGTCGTTTTCGGCATATTCGAGACATTTTAGGAAAAAACTCGAAAAACAACCGCAGTCATTTTTTGCCATGCTATTATACATCTTATGTGTGAGTTTGAATATTTTCTGAAATTGGACGAAAAAAGTATGACTTTTAAAAAACTATCTATTCCTACCGGTTAACCTTATTTACCGGTTGATTCCACATCTTTTCTTTATCATATCCGCATATCTTTATAGCTCAAATCCTCAAGCGTACATTTTTTCTTCAAAATCGGTGTATTTTTTCGAACGAAAAAATACGATACCGGCCAAACCGGTTATTTTTTTTGCGCTGAAAAGTTTTTCAGTATAGTTTCATCAAAAAACTTAAAAGTGCTCGGAAAATAAATAAAATCTACAAAGTAACTAGTAAGCTGGTTCGATTCAATCAATGTTATTAATAACCAAATTTTTCTCTGATTAATAATTTCTCAATTTGTTTTATTTTGCTATCTCTGAAACAGCTTTTTAAAATTTTTAATTTCATACAAAAAATATCCGGTTACCAAAGAATGAGTCATTTATTTTGAAGATACAATCTAAATTTAAAGTTTCATCAGAGTATCAACTCGGATTTGAAATTAGTTTTTAGTATAAAACCAGACGTTTTCCCACTTGAAAATTTTCTAATAAGACAATTAAAATAAACAATTAATACAATTGTGTCTACAAGATGTGTCTCGAAGACGACGGTAGAGTTTTGAAGGCGAAGAATCTGTGATTTTTGATTTCTTTTACCCGTGTCATCTGATTAATGCGCGACAGATCTCTCACACTCATGCTGGACAGAAAATCTTTGCGACGCAAAAATCCAGAGGCAACTGTCGCGGCCTTATTTTTAGTTTTGTTGTGAATTTAAACTTTTCTTGATGCTTTATTCATTTTACATGTATCCGTTTTAGACTGTTTTTACGGGACAATTAGACATATATTTGCCTAAAGGAAATGCCATCTTTGCGATATCCCTTGAACACCTTTCTGTTAATCTATGATGTGCGGGCTGGGGAAGCCAATCCTTACACTCCCAAGACTCCTCCTAGCCACTCATGAGGACGCTTTTCAGCCCGCACATCATAGATTTACAGAAAGGTATTAAAGGGATATATAAATTTCAGGGAATTTAGGTTATAGTATTTTATTAATCACAGACATCTTATTATAACAAACGATTAACCTATTATTAAACTATTATTCGTTACAAAACTTGCTGTAAATGCATTCAGTGCCCTTTGGCCATCTTTTTATATACTCTTCGCCGCTCCATTGACAAAGAGGTGATCTGAGATATCTCCTATTCACACTTTTGTTGATATCCCGGCCCTACTACTTGAAAACACACTTCGTTTCCTGATCAGGGCCGGGATATTAACAAAAGTGTGAATTGGGGATATGGTGGTGCGTAACTCGAATACTGAAAAGCACATCCTAACATCCCTTTTTCACATTGCGGGTTACATTGATAATCATATGGAGCCGCTGTCGGTAAAGTACAATCTAAAGAAATGTGTTTAAGGGGGGGATCGGTAGGCCTCCCGAGCAAAAAATGAGCACCCGATTAAAAGGTCCTATGAGTTTGAAAACTTCAGATCTAGGACAGTTTTTGACGGTGAAAATTTTGGTCAAATAATTTTTGAGCTCCGACCACTCGGTAGCGCTGTTTGAGGTGCTCAAAAACCGGGTTTTTAAATATTAGCAACTATGGGTCAATTATGTACTGAAAGGGCGCCAGAGAGCAAAAATCTCGCTGTGAAATCTGACCATTCCTGCTCTCTGGTGAGCTTTCAGTACATAATTGACCAACAGTTGCTAATATTTTAATGAGAAAGTCGACCCTTCCGATTATTGTGGGGGTACTTTCAAGTTTAAACGATGAATTTGAAATTGACCTTGACCTTGAACGAGAAATAGAATATTCCACAACAATTTAAGAGCCATTTTACTAGAGAATTTTGTAAAAAAAACTTATAATTACTTTTAAAGGGATAGCAAATCATTTAAAGTTAAATATGTAATAGTTTTTAATATAAATAAAGGTTTAATTTCATCTTATTATTGCACTTTTGTGTGTAACTGGACGTCATTTTCTCGAATTTTTTTTCTTCTCCCCATTAAATGCCTTTTTCTACGTATCAAAAACAAATTTGGTTTTCCAATTGCATAGCAAATTGGCTGAATTGTATTTAAAGACAATAAAAAATATAAGTTAATGATGAAACTTTGCTTATATGGCTCTATTTTAAGAATGGCAGCTAGATGGCAGAAATCCAGTCTGGGTACAGACTCACTTTTAAAGTCTACGAGTTAAGTTTCATTAAAATACTTAGAAAAAATCAAAATTTGATTTTGAGATTGCCGTAAACCAATTTTATCTTCAGTGTTTTCATGGATTTTTTTTGAGCCCACTTTCAAAAAAATCGGAGCACATTTTTTTTGAACTGTTTTCGGACCGCCAAAGAAATTCAGTCAGCGAAGTGGAAAAAACATTTCCTGCAAGTCTTAGTTTGCTTATGCCACATTAAGACTGCCTCTTAAATGAAAATGCCACTTTAAATCATAAATATATCACGCCTTCTTTCTCTTGCTGACTACTAATTTTGCTTTTCGTTTATGGCATGTATCAGAACTTTTTATCTCAATTTTCGTAATGGTTAATTTAAGTTCAAAATTATATCGAAATACGGGTTAAATTCATGTTTTTTACGTCGGAATTTCACAAATTGAAGTTGAAATCGTGAAAAACATGAATCGGGAAAATGACTAATCGGAAAAATGGGAAAAAATAGTTAATTTTAGAAAAGTTAATTTTAGCAAAAAACACAGTAAAAGACATAAATACTATATGATATGATATAGTCTATATGATATAGACTATATCCCTTTATCACCTTTTGATTAATCTAAGAGATGTTGGCTTAAAAGAAGAGAAAGCGGCCTCATGATGTGCGACTCAGAAAGGGTCTTAGGAGTGTTAGGATTGGCTTCCTCAACCCCATCTCTTAGATTAATCATTAGGTGATGAAGGGATATACTTGAATAATACACTTTAACCCTTGTGAGCGTATAAAAAAAGTTCCGCAAAGCACCAGAGCCACAATTATGGCTCTACTTTGAATGTTGTTTACAGAAAGCTTAAGGCGTTGGAATTTGAATTTTTCTGTATAAGGAAGTTCAGAGTAATAATTTCGCAGCCGAAATTTATATTCTAGAATTTCAATTTGTAGTTCTAGAAAAATAAAGTGAGAAAAGCAAGGTATACCATATCACGTTGATACACGGTCACAGTTGTCTTCACAAGTGACCTTTCCGTCGGAAACGATGCACAAGTATCTGGCCTACGTCAAG
The DNA here is from genome assembly GCA_004367855.1 of Oikopleura vanhoeffeni. Lineage (NCBI taxonomy): Eukaryota > Metazoa > Chordata > Appendicularia > Copelata > Oikopleuridae > Oikopleura > Oikopleura vanhoeffeni. Next base: position 163,792 of record SCLH01000808.1, read on the forward strand.
TTTTGTCCGTCTGATTTATATCTCATACATCAAAAGTAATTTATAAATAAGTCTAAAATTTTGATGAAAAATCATGATTTTAGATTAAAACATGTTAATTTTTCTCTGTAAAAGCAGATTATTACACTTTTTTATCATTTTCAAGTTAATATGTTATGAACGTACAAACTGCTGAAGCTTTTGATTGCTTAAAATTCATTTTTATAATATTAAATTTTTTCATGGGATACTTGAAGTTGAAAATTTAGAAATTTCACTCCGAAAAAAAATATCTCCCTTAGATACCAATAAATTTTATTTCAACTGTTATTGCATGCACAAAACACTTTCCTAAAAACTGGCCTGATTTTACACTTGTATTTTATGTCTATGTCTGTTAATATTTTCAGAAAGTGAAACATAGGCGAAAAATCCTTATAAATCAACAACCCCGTAATTCTGGAACCAAACATTTGAAAAAAATTACAATTATTTTTTCGGAACGAATCAAGATTTTTTATAATGTGTTTGAAAGAAAAGACTCTACGATCCCGTTTTTTCAATGATTTTTAGGTATGCTAGAGCCACAATTGTGCTCTGTGCTCACAAAGGGTTAAGCTGACTATTTCGACGAAAATGTTAAATATTATTGAAAATATTAAAAACAAAAATAGAAAAATATTTGATTTTTTATATTCGTTTTAATGATACAAGTTGTATTCAGCGTGAATATATTTGAATGATAAACGTTCATAGTAAGATTTTTTAATCTACAATTATTAAACCAAAATATCACGCTGGGACCTAAGAGACTCGCTGGTTTCGCTCATTGCTTTTCTAGCACAACGAAATATTTCGTGTATTCTCTGATGTTTACAAACATTTTAATCTAGAAAATCATCTCAAAATCGAGATGCCCAGCACAAAATTACCTGGTTTCATCCCCTTGAGCAAATTATAAAGGCTAGGTTGACAAAACTTATGGTATTTATTTTCAAAATATAGAACATTATAGCTTACTTATTATCTTTTCTTCATTTTCTTCCTCTGGTGTTATATTCAGTCCTGGTCTGAACCCAACACCATGGACTAAAATGACATCGTTCGCCGCCCTCTGACCACCAAAGTTGCAATCAACATATTGACACCAGCATGGCACAGATCGTCATTTTCATCGCAAGCCGGATTACATTCAACGTCCTGAACATTTAATATTATTTGTCCTATAAACAAAATATTTCAAGATATAGATTAATTTTAAAAAATTATCAAAGCTTATTTAATGAGGATTTTTAATTAAAAAAAATTTGTGATGAAATTAAAATCAATTGTGACTATATTTTCGATAAAAAACCATATCATCCACAGGTTCACACTTTTTCACAAATCCAGCAATGAGTTTTTTTTCTTGGAAAAAGGAGGTCAGTATTTTCAGGCATTCCGCAATTGGCTTTTGCCCATTTTTTGAAATTTCATAATAATTGATTCGCAAACATCTGAAAAAATTAAATTATGAGTTTTATTTTTGATTTCGCCAAAAAAACCCTTAACAGTACGGAATAACGGCAAACTGTTTTTTGCTAAACATTTTTCGAATTATTATTTGATTGTGGCCTGTGTAAAGAGTATATCGATTATGATGCCCGAATGGATTGAATCTTTTATTCCCTATCTTTTAAAAGCAAATCAACACAAATTCAAATATTGAACAGGGGGAACCCAATATCGCTAAAAGTTTTTTTCAAAAAAAACTCGCCGATTTGGCACTTTCGGCGATAGGGTGACAGAAAATATTTTTCATTCAAATGAAAAAAAAGATTGAGCGTTCGAAATGACGTCATGATTAGGAAATATAATCAATAATCTACGGAGTTTTATAAACCGTTCAAATGAAGTAAAATATCAACATGTGCAGATTAACGTACACCACCAAACGCAATAAAAAAAAATCAATAAACTCCAATTTAAGAAATTTTATCTTGAAATATGACGTCTTCATGACGCACTGGAAGTGATTTATTAATTTAAAAACCCTTAACTCGCAGAGTCGGCTAAAATAAAAAATTTAGATTTAAAGTTAAATAATAAAGAGAAAACCGGACTTTGCGAACTTGTTAAGGGGTCGATGCATTTTACATATTTGCACTTGAATTTTCATCTTGTTTCTTAATTACAGTAGCTAAAAGAAAAAACTCTTTTAAATAACTCTGTTTGGCATAAATTTTGCTGTACGCTAGGCTGTCGTCTAATGAAACTTTCATAAGCGAAATTCAAAAAATAATTTATCAAAAATGTGCGCATTTAACCTTTTTTCGGCGGAAACTGGTAGTTTTCTGGTAAGTTTGAAATTAACTCGTAGAACCTGATTTCTGCCATCCAGCTGCCATTCATCATTTAATCGTATTTAAATGACGCGTATTAACGACGGCTTAATCATAGATGACAAGATCAGATTTAAAGTTATCGATGAACTTTAAAACAAAATGAAATTTGTGCGTTTTTTATTACGGCTACTTATTTTTGCAAAAAAACTTTTGGATCATCAAATAACACCTTTCATCGTGATCAAAAAAATTCTCAGACTTTTTTCCATACACCATAGTTCAAAAATGATCACGTGACCGTATATACAAGAAATAAAGGTGGCCACAATAGTACTGTTTTTTTCAAAAATGCTTAACACCCACCTGCACGAGATGTCCTACCCTCCACTGGCACGAGAGTGTTTCAGAAAAACACACAAAGTTAAGGAAGCGCACCGGTAAAACTAACGAGAGAACTACAGATAGTTGATACAATTCTTTGACCTCACGGGGGTTGTTGACCGAGAAAAAAAACAATTTCGGGCACAAAAAAAAAATGGCCATCTTGTGGTCAGAAACTGACTTTTTCGAACGCCCATTTAGAGCACTAACTCTTGATTTGAGCATACAAAACATCCATTATACTCGATTTTTTAGAATAAGGGGCCGTTGTCACAATTAAATTTGCTACTTGTAGATCATTATCTTGTCCAGTACTGTTTAACTGCAATTACAAATTGCACCCATATATTTTCCGGTCTGATGAGTAATTACTAGAGAACTCACCTAAATTCTTGGAATTAAAAATAGAGACTATCGGGGTCTGCCTCGATATTCCACCGGCCAAATGACACTCCAAAATATTTTTGGTCTCTGTGTCTGAAACACGCTCGTGCAGGTGGGGCTAAATCTCTTCTTTAAAAAGTAAAAGGTTCTTTAGAAGTTTTCAAGATTTTCTTCCATTACACAAATGCCCAAAAAACGATCAGTGACCTTCAATTAAGAAATAAGGTTTTGGTTCAAGTACACAAATAGTACTTAATTACGCGGAAAAATGTAGAAAACTTATAAACACATAATCTCATTAATTTGAACATAAAAACATTTCCAAAAACGGTCAGCGTGATCTTATTTTCCAAGAAATAGAGATTTATTAATGACATCTTCAAACCTTTATTTTGGATTAATTCGTCACGTGATTTAATTCGAATTTTGTGTGATGAGAAAAAAAGTCTTAAAAACGTCTGAGTTCATTAACACGTTATTTGAAGTACTTTATCAATAATACCGTATATGGTATATTGTATATCAAATTACTATTCATCTTAGAAGACTTGTAGTACCTCAAAGAATCGGAAGAGTCGACTTTTTGATGAAAATATAAGCACACTAGTCAATTATGTACTGAAAGGGCGCCAAGAGACAAAATTCCTCTGTGGAAATCTGCCATATTTGTTCTCTAGTGACCTTAAAGTACATAGTTGACCCATAATTGCTAATAATTTAATGGGAAATCGACCCTTTTGATTCTTTTGTGGTACTTTGAAGTTTATACGATGAACTTGAAATTGACTTTGACCTTGAACAAGAAATAAAATATTCCACAACAATTTAAGAGCCATTTTACTGAAGAATTTTGTTAAAAAATAATATATTATATTTTTAGGACAGAGCAGAAGGAAAATCAATCGAAGTTTAATATGAAGCAGTTTTTAAATATAAATAAGGTTAATTTTATCTTATTATTGCACTTTTTGTGTGTAAACGGAGGTAATTTCTGCAAGTTTTTATTTTCTTATCCCCATAAATACCTTTTATGCTTTTCAAAAAAAGTTTTTTTAATTGTATGGCAAATTGGCTTATTTGTATTTATACACAATACAAAAATATGTTAATAATGAAACTTTGCTTATATGGCTCGATTGGCTTATATATAGCTCGATTTTTTATAATGGCAGCTAGATGGCAGAAATCAAAGTCGGGTACAGACTCACTTCTAAAGTCTACGAGTGAGAAAAAGAGCGGTAAATTTTTATTATCTGACGAATTACATTTTTGTCCAATTTGGTCAGTATTTGCTTCACAAGCTGTAGGCTGACTTGTTGAGGAACCAAAAAGTCTAAAAAGGCTATCAAAAATCCTGAGATGCCATCTGAATAATTTTCCCAAAAAAATTTGAAAATATTTTAAATTTCCAAATTTTTTCGCAATTTCATTCAAAATTTTCAAAATCCGGGAATTCAAATGATCGGAATTGACTGCTTGAGCACTTCGCCAGAAAGGTTTGCATATTTCACATTGAATGAAACTTGGCATAAAGTGTGTATTGAGCCCTCCTACAGACCGTATCAAATGTTAAATAAATTTGTCGTCTACTACCGGTTTCCGAGAAGAATAATGACTCATCGTCGGACATTTAAGTTTTGATATAATGAAAAATCGGAAATAATCCTTCATTTTTCGAATTTATTCTTAGCCAAAGTCTCAGTATCAAATTTTATTCGTTTTATACTCATACACTCATTTCCGATCATTTGAAAATTCCAGTTTTTAAAAATTTTGAAAAAAATCGCGAAAAATTTGAAAAATAAAAAAAAAATATTTCAAATTTATTTGGAAACAAATTATAAGAATCCTAGGATTTTTGATAGGTCTCTTAGCCTCTTTTTAATCTCAACAAGTGACAGCCTACAACTTGTAAAGCAAAATACCAGACCAAATTGTAACACAAAATTATCGTCAGGTAATTAAAATATACCGCTTCTTTTCTTAATTTGAACTTACCAGAAAACTACTAGTTTGTGCGAATAAAGGTTAAATGCGCACATTTTGATAAAAAATTAATTTTTGAATTTCGCTTATGAAAGTTTCATTAGACGAAAGCCTAGTGGACAGCAAAATTTATGCCAAACAGAGTTATTTAGTAGAGTTTTTTTAAGCTACTGTAATTTAAGAAACGAGATGAAATTCAAAATAGGGCAGCTATTTTTTGGTTTGTTTTGTGATTTGAAGAGATTGGAGCTCCCCACGTGATCATTTTCCCCCTCTCTCTTAGCCACCTCACTCGCCACTCTACACTGAGTAGCACAATAAACTATACACACCCAAGAAAGATTTTACTGCTTCTTAAATTTAACATATATATTCTATACAGGATATGATATGGGCCATATCTGTATCTGACAAAATGCACCGACCCCTTAGGTTAAACGCCCACGCAATTTCGATGATATGGGCACCGACAAGAATTAAGCCGAAAAATACTGAAGTTGCGTAGGTTTTTTGTCTATATTGGAAATTTGGCGATATGGGGCCTTCCTCTGTAATTGCATCTCGAAAAAATCAACATAAAACAAATCAAAGCTCCCAGTCAGGGAAGGGTACCGAGCTGAAATATCTGCTCCGAAAAAACCGAGCGGGCCTTCCAGCTACGTTGAGTCACACTTGTTTCCGTACGTACACATTTTTCAAAAATATTAAAATCCGAGCTAGTCCGATCACCGATCCGATCAGAAAATTCAAATCGGGCTTCCGATCCGATCATATTTTTTCTAGCTCGGGTCCGATCCAATCAGCAAAAATTTTGAGGCCCCAAAATTTCCGATTCGATCAGCAAAATCTGCTCTCGATGCCCTTCCCTGCTCCCAGTACAATTTCAAAATATTTCTCACCTTTAGCTGAAACTGTTCGGCAACTAAAATAAAAAGTTTCATATTTTTAATTTCTAAAGAATTTTTCACTGATTTCAATTGTGAAAAATGGCTTATCAATTGTAAGTTATCGGTAAATAAATGACTACGACGGCTTTTTCCTATAATTCATCCTATGTATTCAAAATCAATCCATATAAATATTTACTATCACAATAGGAACCCCTAAATTGTTGCCACCTCCAGTCTGATAAGATGAGAAAAAAGTTGTTAAAATGTGAAAAAACATCAGCTAATTTTTGAACATTGTTAACCCTTTGGAGACTGAAAACTAAAAAACTTCGCTGGAACCTTCAAAGCCGATTCTTAAGCTCAACTTTGAACAACCTATATTTGATAATACGTATTCGTTCAGTCTTTACTTTGATTTCTTGAAAAGGAGAAAGTCCGAAATTTTTTCATAATTGAATAAAATTTTAAATATGAGCAATGTTAATTTAATGATAAGATAAGTTATTTAAAAGTTCACGTCAAAAACCACATTTTATATTGTACTGATTGAACTTGCATTTTCACAAATTTATTTCTTCAAAAGTATTCAACACCAAAGAATTAGCTACATTTGAAACATGGCAGAAAGCGCAGCGGGTAAAAAAACACATTAGAGATTTTTGATATTAATTGTTATGGTTCCTTTTTTATGGAATGAAATAGTTTCAAAAAGAGATAGATAACTGATTTTTCTTATTAAAAACGGCAACAGCGTAACCGCAACAAAATTTTAGTTCAAACAGACTGAATAATTTGTGAATAAGTTGGAAGAAAAAATTTAGTTATTCGATGGAAAAATTAAACCATCGAAGGAGCGTAGGCGGAAAATGTTTATTTTCAAAAATTAATTCAATTTCCGGAAACTTTTAATTTGCCTATTTTTGGTAGAAATTCATGGCCACAATTTGTACTTTGTCGAATTTCTTGCGCGCGATGAAATATCGAACTTTTAAGACTGATTTTTTTCGATAATTATAGAACTGAAAAGATTAGAACTGAAAAGATATAACTGAAAAGATTTGAACTACAAGAAAGTACAAGATATAGTAGTAGTACACTGTGTTTTCCATAAGTGCGCAGTTTCAATCCTAGTGACAAACTTGGACAGCCTCATAGACTATGAGTAATAGTAATCACAAAAACGTTGAAGCCGCCATCATTTTGTAGCTGATAAATATACGAGCTATTAAATTTATGATTATAAGAATCCATTCTTTTAAAAACCGTACTTCATTAAAATAATAAATTTAGCGAGAAACAAGCGTGAAATGCCAGAAAAATTTAACGAAAACATGGAAAATTTGCTCATTTTCTTTAAAAGAAACCTACTGTTTAAAACAAATCCAGGTTTCCCATTATATCGAAATAAATTTTTGCTGCCAACAAATGTATTTTATTTTAAAATCTGCCAATGAAATTCAAACTAAAAGGGTCTATAATGATATTTACGCATTTATATCATTTCATCTGCTTGATTTGAATGTTAAATTTTTTTTCATACTGACGATTTACTGAGTTTTGTTTTTGATAGTTTTACCAGAAAGTCCTAATATTCTCTTTTTCCACAAGTATTGGTGCTTTGGCTATTTTATATAAGATTTCTAGAAAAATAACACATTATTAACTCCCGCTGTTCATTGTTAATTGTAAAATATTCCAAAAATGCATCAAATAAACACTGTATTAATTCTAGACAATGCGTTCACTGGTTTTTACATTTGAATATAAAAATTTTCTGGCTCATATTCATAAGATCCGATACGATGATTTATTTATGATTAACAGGAGGGCGATATCGCCGAAGAAACATACGCAATTCACGATTTTTCGCCAAAATACTTCCACGGACGTCGTTTTAAAAATTTAATTTTGTTGGAAAATGAGCCCCAATCGGCCGAAGGCCGATAATAGGGGATTTTATGTTTAAAAATTTAATTTTGTTGAAAATTGAGCCCTAAATCGGCCGAAGGCCGATAAAAGGGGATTTTATGTTTAAAATTTAATTTTTTTGGAAAATGAGCCCCAAATCGGCCGAAGGCCGATAAAAGGGATTTTGTGTTTTAAATTTAATTTTGTTGAAAAATGAGCCCCAAATCGGCCGAAGGCCGTTAAAAGGGGATTTTATGTTTAAAATTTAATTTGTTGAAAAATGAGCCCCAAATCGGCCGAAGGCCGATAAAAGGGGATTTTATGTTTAAAATTTAATTTTTTTGGAAAATGAGCCCAAATCGGCCGAAGGCCGATAAAAGGGATTTTGTGTTTTAAATTTAATTTGTTGAAAATGAGCCCCAAATCGGCGAAGGCCGTTAAAAGGGGATTTTATGTTTAAAATTTAATTTTGTTGAAAAATGAGCCCCAAATCGGCCGATAAAGGGGATTTTGTGTTTAAAAATTAATTTTGTTGGAAAATGAGCCCCAAATCGCGGAAGGCCGATAAAGGGGGATTTATGTTTTAAATTTAATTTTGTCGAAAAATGGCCCAAATCGGCCTTTATTTTTTTCGAATTTAAATATTTTCGCAAAAAAATAAATTCCTTATCATTTTAATTTTCTTGAAGATTTCTTCGTTTGAAATTGACAATTTTTCTTACAAAATAGAGTTTGGCACGAGGAATTCAAAAATGGCAGTTAAAATTTTCTAAGATTCTCGTTCAAAAATATCTTATCTTACTTTTTTTAGAGAATTTCTCTCAAAAACTCTAAAATGCGTGCTGATCAAACCAGTTTAAACGATAGATAAAATCTGAGGAACTGAGTTTTTAGGAAAGTCTTTGAGTATCTTTCAAAAAAATAAAAAAATTCCATCATCGGAACTCTTTTTTCGTGAGTGATTTTTCAATTTTTGAGAAAAATCGGAAAAAAATATGCTTTGATTTTTCGAAGGTAGGTCAAATGAAAGCTACGGCAACACGATCAGAAAGTTGGCTTACGTCGAGATAATATTTCGAAGTCTTAGCGGTTAAATTATAACAACGTTGTTTTTATAACTTTATTTTGATCATTCGCGCTGCTAATCGTCTATTTATGAGAAAACGAGAAATAGATTGAATATCAAAAAAAATTGTGAAAGCCAAGGTCTTAATGAGTGCGAATATTGAAAGAAATGTTTTTGAAATATTCCTGTTTTCAAATGAGAAGTAAGTGATCAAAGCCAAATCTTAGCAGCTTAGTTTCGCGGCGATTTAGATAAAAATTTTAAAATCTAATTGATTACCTTCGCTAAGTTGGACTATCCTAACAAAATTAAGATCATTCACGGCTTTTTATAAAATGTAGTTAATCCGAAATGAAGGCTCAAAGTCGCCCCACTTTAGTGGTGCAGGAGCCTCTGCGAATAAAACAATTTGGAGCTTCCAAGGTTAAATTTATTATGTTAAAAATTCAAGTTCTCAAAAACTAACAATTTTCTTTAAAAATTGCTAATTAATCTCAAATCGACAATTTTAAAAAAAATGTCAAATTTTTGCGAAATTGGAATTTGAAATTAATTTTCAAATTTCTGAGAAGTTTGCGAGTTTTCGCGGATAATTGTCGATAAAATTTATTTTTGTTGCAAAATCATGCAATTCGATGAATTTTGGGGCTCATTTTTCAACAAATTTAAAAGATAAAATCTCCCTTCGGCCGATTTGGGGCTCATTTTCCAACAAAATTAAATTTTAAACATAAAATCCTCCTTTATCGGCCTTCGGCCGATTTGGGGCTCATTTTTCACACAATTAAATTTGAAACTGTAAAATCCCCTTTTATCGCCTTCGGCCAATTGGGGCTCATTTCCAACAAAATTAAATTGAAACATAAATCCCCCTTTATCGGCCTTCGGCCGATTTGGGGCTCATTTTCCAACAAAATTAAATTTAATCATAAAATCCCCTTTATCGGCCGATTTGGGCTTATTTTCCAACAAATTAAATTTTAACATAAAATCCCCTATTATCGCCTTCGCCGATTTGGGGCTCATTTCAAACAAAATTAAATTTTAAACATAAAATCCCCTTTATCGGCCGATTTGGGGCCCTTTTTCAACAAAATTAAATTTTAAACATAATATCCCCTTTATCGGCCTCGTTTTGTATTTGACCCAAATGGGGTCATATTATGAAATTTGACTCTCAAAAATAATCACTAAAAAATTTGACAGTTTTTGTACCAAAAGTCACTAATTTGCGTTACCGTTCTAGAGAAACTTGAAATAGCCAATAAAACTTGTTTTGATCATTTTGGGGTCATATTACATCCAAAAATGTTTTTTGACAGATTCGAATTCTTAGTGAAATTATCTTCCATGTAATATGTACCATGACCTCAAATGAGTCATTTTGTAATTTGACCCCAAATGGGTCATATTATGAAATTTGACCCTCAAAAATAATCAGTTAAAAATTGACAGCTTTGGTACCAAAAGTCGCTAATTGACTTAACCGTTCTAGAGAAACTTGAAATAGCCAAAAAAACCTTGTTTTGATCATTTTGGGTCATATTACATCCAAAATTTTTTTTTTTACAGATTCGAATTCTTAGTGAAATTATCTTCCATGTGATATGTACCATGACCTCAAATGAGTCATTTGTAATTTGACCCCAAATGGGGGTCATATTACAAAATTGACCCCAGAAAATATTCGTCAAAAAATTTCGAGTCTCCTCCAATTAAAATCAACTTCCTATGTATTAAAGTTTTCGAGAAACCGATAATTCTTTGTTAAACCGCGGTTATACGGTAACTGGTAAAATGTATTGGCACAGACTCGAGAAAGTCTGGTAATACAAATCATTGGCTTTCGAATGAGCTATCATACAACTTCATCCTATGTCTAGTTTTTCAATCTATTCAATGCAAACAATTTGGCCTAACTAAAAAAAAACGACGTCAGTGCCAATATCGCCGAAATTGCCAAAATTTTTTTGTGATTTATATCTCAAATTACTTTTTGTGCGTCATGAATGACGTCATTTCCAGTATTAAATTTTCTCTGATAAACTTTTATTTAATTACGTTTAATGGAGTATTACATTGTACGGATTTTGGTGATTCACGTCGTTCAAACCTATCGTAAAAATCATTATAAAATTGATAAAAATTTGACATATGACTAGGCAACGCACCGTGCAAAATTTATTATAAAAATGACGCTATTCACCTATAAATGCGAAAAAAAATCTGGGACCAAATTACAGCACGAAAACATTGAAAAAAAAACAGCAAAAGCGCACCCTACATAAGGGGTCGGCACCAGAGCACATTTTTATGATCAGTTTGGTTCGGGTATTTTTAGCGCGAACATCAAATGTGATCGGTTCGGTTCGGATTGCTCGGAAAAAAATGTGATCGGTTCGGTTTGGATCAGACAGGGTTTTTCAAAATATGTGTCGGTTCGGATCTGCTCGGGTTTTTAGTAAAAATTTATAACAGATGTTCACGGATTTAACAGATTTAAGATAACTAATTAACATTTTGAAATTTAATTTTTTTTAATACCGGTAAATCTTTTTGGCGTGTTTATTGTGAGACAGTAAGACCCAGGGGTCGGCACATTCGAAAACAATGGCTCGGATCGGTAAACCCGCCGAAAAAATTGGATCGTATCGGTGGACTCCCTGAAAAAAAAGAGATTAGATCGGTAAAGTCCTCAAAAAATGAGATCGGATCGGTTCTTCGTAAAAACTCGTTTTAAGCAAATTTTACCAAAAAAAATTACCGAAAAAAATGTGTTCATGATCGGTTCGGTTTGGACGAAAATCTGAAAAACATGTGATCGGTTCAGTTTGGATTTTTCCGAACTGATCGGTCTGGCAGATTATGTGCTCGGGTTTCCGAGCACATAGTCTGCTCGGGTGCCGACCCTGCCCTACATATGACATAATTTCGAAAGTCTACGCGTTTATCAGTTTTTAAACGAAAATTTATATTTTTCTTCCCATATCGCCGAATGTGCCAATATTGCCGAAATTTTTCGGCAAAAACTTTCGGCGATGCCCCCTTGTATATAATAAAGACTTTGAGGAATGGTTTGTTACAAGTAAGATAATACTCCTTGTTTGGAACATATCAAAAATCCTCCCTACTGCGCCTTTTACACCAATAGGCGTTAATTTGGAGCCAGTGTTCAATCAGAATACTCGATAGTCGACATAATTCAAGAATCCCGCTATTTCATATGTGACTTACGCCTACTGGTGCGAAAGGCGCAGTAGGGAGGATTTTCGATATGTACTGATATTTATCGGTACATAAATTATGTTACATAACAAAAGTAAATAAAATAAATAGTTGACGTTTAAATACGCGTTTTCGTTTAATAAAGATCAACGGACCTTGTATAATTATCAAAATTAATTATATTTGGATACTATTATAAGTTAATATCAGAGTAAAAGGAGAAAATACAGACGCCCTAAAACCCCCCAAATTGTATGGTTGTTTAGGGCACGATTATATGGGGGGGAACCCCCCAAACCCCCCTAAGTGTATAAAATAAATAGTTGACGTTTAAATACGCGTTTTCGTTTTATAAAGATCAACGGACCTTGTATAATTCTAAAAATTAATCATATTTGGATACTATTATTAGTTAATATCAGAGTAAAAAGAGAAAATACAATAAATCCGCCGAAAAACTTCACCAAGGTATGGAATTCTTCCAGGTAGAAATTAAAAAAAAAGCCAGCTTTGTCATCAACATAAATCTCTCGTGAAATTAAATATACTTATTGAAGAAATGCATTCAAATTTACGGAGGAACGGTAAAAATTAACCAGCTCAGATTTATTTTCAGAGCACTTAAGTTTCAGTGCAGATATTGACCAAGACAAAATTTTGGAGAAAATTATGACTCGTTGACCAAAAATCGGCATTTTCAAAAAGTTAATCATTTGTTATTCTCAGAGAATAATGCCCTACAATAAATTTTATTTTGTCAAGCAAAATTAATTAAATAGTGATTAAAAAAACAAGAGAGTGGTCAAATTTTGCAGATAAAGTGGTTATTGGGTTGATAAGTTTGCAGCTTGAGCCCGTTAAAATGAAAATATATAATCGTCATAAATTTCAAATTTTATCTGACATATTTAAATAAACTCACTAAATACAGGGTATAAACAAAAACAAAATTTTATAAGATAGCTTCAGCGATTGAAGCTATTTTATGAATTAAAGTTTGTACCCGATGTCGCTCGCCCGCCCACCCCGTTAAAGCCAAGTCGTAGTACCGATCCTTGTGCGTCTAATCCCGAAGGAATATAATTTGTGAAGACAAATGTGTGGTAGTTTCAGGTGATGTGCTGAACCTTGCTTTTTAAACTATATTTTTAAAGACTTAAAAGCAAAAATTTGAAACTTCAGATGCAAAAATAAAATTTTTCCACTTCCTTACGTAATGATAGACATGAATTCGGACTAATCCTTAGCTCCGACATTCATTCTATTCGATGCTTGCAGCTTTTGGCCTGCTCGTGCAACAACGATTCACCATATATGCATTGTGGATTTGAACTACATCCTATATATATTTTAGTATACAGATAATCCCACAATATATAATCTAATATTAATCTCTTAATCTAAGTACTAACCCGACCGCTNTTCATTCTTCATTTTCGCTCGAGGATGAAGGACCTATTTCAATTAAATTATTTTTTCGCTTATTTATTAGATTTTTCAGCGAGACCAATTTGTTTTAAAATTATTTTTGCCCGTTTGGCAATATTTTTCAAAGTTATTTTCATTTCTGAAGATAGTTTTAAAACCAGCTGGCTTGCTAATCAATTCACACGCTATTTGAAGGAAGTTCAAAAGAACAGAGATAAACGAGACTAATATTAACTGATTGAAGTTATTCAAAAAAGGTTGTTGACATATTTTATATTTAGTGAAATCTGCATTTATGGCGCGCTACATTAATTATAGAGGTGGTCAAGGCCGGGGTCGTGGTCGCGGTGGCTATTCCGATAATAACCAGGGTGGTTCTTATCATGAGCAAGGTGGAGGTGTAGGTCAAAACCGATCTCGTGGTGGGGGTCATCAGGGCGTCGGGGAGGTCAAGGGCGCGGTCGTGGTCGCGGTGGTGATCAGCAAATAATTATCCGCTCAGCCAATGAAGCATGATCAAATTCCCCCTCATTATTATTACGGGTCAAAATCCAAATCCTTTGAATGCGCCTGAAATCGTGCGGCTGCAAATAATGCGCAAGTTCAAACACAAAATTTCAAATCAAAATCAAATGAAGATAATCGGGGTCGGAATTATAGAAGCTAAATAGAAAGATTTGTCAATCAACAAAATCACGGAGGTACGTTAGAAATAATAAACTGCCTAATCTCGGAGAAAACCTGCGTTTGTGGCATTTAGCCCAAAGCAAATACCGGATTTTGAATCTAACAAAATTGACTTAAGACCAAAAAAAATATTCAAATAATATTTTAGGCAAATTTGGGCGTACCCGTGGATATGACATTTTGGCACAATTCAAGTCTACTAGACGTAGCACCCCGTTTTTATACGTTATTGATGACAAATATACCTACACTCAGTGGTCTGATGTTAATCAAGGTGCAGCAAACGATGACGAACCACAGTGTAATCTACCTTTAGGTGTTAACCCTCACACGGTCAAAATTAGAAATGGTGTTAGCAAAAACCATATTGAGCACCAACTGTGTCAGGTGGCCATACCAGTTGGAAATGTTATCATGCGAACTTTTCAGCCAAATTTTCGGGGAAATGTTTTGGACTTAACTTTCAAGTCAAAATTTGAGATTTTGAAATTTGTCTTTCGATATGGAAACTTAATTTGTAAAACCGACCCATTTTACCGTTTTATTACCGCTCATTTCGGCATGCGGACAAGATGGTTTATGGTATTTTATTTAATAGTCCTCGGCAAGCTTACATTGATTATTTGGAAAAGGCTTATCAGTATAACACGGTTTTGGAAGATAAACGTAACTCGTGGACGCATGAGCAAACTACTGAAAATCAACGTAATCAGGGAATTTGCCAACTAATCGAACTTATCCATTTTAATCGCTCTGATATGAAATGGAGTGATGCCACCCCTGAATGTTATGCTTATTTTAATAGTATCACATGTTCTTATTCGGTTGACTATCTGACAATGACTCAGGGAAATTTTCGATCACTTTTGCTCAATTCCCGTCTGAAAATCGCCAGAAATGAGCAAATATTTTCACTCACAAATGATGAGTTTTCTGTAAAAACGGTCAAACTGATAAATGAACGTTTCGAAAATAAAAAAAATCTGAAAGCGCTCGATGAGCCTATTCACTTTGGTGCTTTAATTTCCGGTGATAAATATAAAGTTGTTGGTGGAAATCGTATAACACTTGCTTCTAAAGTTCCAGTTCAAGAACCTTTATCTAAACTTTCACAAGATGAAGTAGTTGCGCAATTAAAAAAAAAACTGGATGAAGATTTAGGTGAAAAATTCGATGATCGATTTGCCCCAAAATTTTCGGTCGCCACCAGGCCAATTGTTAATATGCAGCAAAATTTAAGTCAATTAGTGAAACAAAAAGCAGCCCAACTCAATATACAAGCTGAGCGTATTAATAAGGTCGAGAACTCAATCATAAATGTAGCAAATTACGCAGCTGAAATTGCCAATCTAAATGACAAACGTTTTAATGCA
>SCLH01000808.1:184914-201982 GCA_004367855.1 Oikopleura vanhoeffeni
TTCCCGTTTTCTCATAAATAGACGATTAGCAGCGCGAGTGATCAAAATAAAGTTATAAAACAACGTTTGTTATAATTTAACCGCTAAGACTTCGAAATATTATCTCAACGTAAGCCAACTTTCTGATCAGTGTTGCCGTAGCTTTCATTTGAACCTACTTTCGAAAAAATCGAAGCATATTTTTTTCCGAATTTTTCTCAAAAATTGAAAAATCACTCACGAAAAAATAAAAAGAGTTCCGATGGTGGAAATTTCATTTTTTTGAAAGATACTCAAAAGACTTTCCTAAAAACTCAGTTCCTCAGATTTTATCTATCGTTTAAACTGTTTGATCAGCACGCATTTTAGAGATTTTTGAGAGAAATTCTATAAAAAAGTAAGATAAAATAATTTTTGAACGAGAAGTCCTAGAAAATTTTAACTGACATTTTTGAATTCCTCGTGGCAAACTCTATGTTGGGTTTGATCAAAAAATTTCCAGGACTTTTTTTTCATCCGATTTCAGCGGATTCAAAATTTTCAGCACCACTAAAGTGGTGCTGAGCTTCCAAGGGTTAAGTAAAAAAACATGCCAGGAAATTCTCTACAAAATGGGTGTATCAAGAAGTATTATACTTGAAGCTGAGACATCGACGCCCACTCCCTTAACAAAATTTTCCCAAATTGTCCTTTTAGCCCATATTTTGAAAAAAAAATCATTCTTCACGGAAACAGGGGCGGGTGTTTTGATACATTTACGACTTAACAGGTGTGTTATATTAAAAATTTTGAAAATATACAATGTACCCCGTGGATTTTTCTCCGAAATTGTCCTTATAAAGGGAAAAACTAAAAAGCGTACTAATGACCATTTTTCCAAAAATTGCCCTAATGGCATGGCATGGGTCTTCACCAAAACCACAGTTAAATTTTTTTCGGCTATTTTTCCTTAGGTCGCTTTTTTTCGGTAGCACCATCGTGATTTCGACTGGGAGAACTAGACAAGATAGCGACAAACGGTTTTCTGCACGTGAAACCTTCCTAGGTCGATCACGTGACCGAAAAACAGTCATCGAAATTGCTCAAAGTTACCAAAAACCGGGTTTTGCGAATTACCGGTGAACCGGTAATCACCGGAAAAAAAGAAAAATTTCCTGCGTGCCAAATTCGGTTAAGATTTAGATGCGAGAAACCGTTTGTCGCTATCTAGTTTGGTTCTCTCATAACAGATACCCCTTAAGGTGGTGCACCATGGTGCTACCTAAAAAACGACCTTACAGACACACACGACAATATATCCAAATTTAACCCAATATGCACCAGCATCTCTAACACAAGCTGTAGCGACGTCACTCACCTATTGAGATGGGCGTATTATATATTTTGTGGTGAGTGAGAGATCGTGGTGCATTGTGGGTTGAATAAAGATATTGAATCGTGTCCAAAAAACCATGTGATCCTGTAATCCCAATACGATTTAATATCATTACGCCAGGTCCTGAATCGAACTTAATCTGATAAAAACAATTCGTGGTCGACTATTTTTTCTAGAATTCATAAAAATAAATTGTTTTTCTGTTCCCATTCCTAGTTGAGCGAAATTTCCAAATGATCTAAGACGCTCAGAAATTACCAAAAATTGTCTCCAATTAAACTGAAATTTTTCTGGGGCAACTTTCAAGATTCTATTAAGAGTTTCAACAAATCTAACATTTGTACTTTCTAATAATCCATCCATAAGAAGCTGAATTGCATAACTTCGACGCATTTCTTACATGAAGGCTACACAAATAATAAGTAAAAATACCCCTCTAAAAATATCGAACCTAATAAGTTTGAGGTGACCTGTTTCTATTCGTAAAAACTGATTTTTCTTGAACTTGTATCGAGAATGTCACCCCACCCCCTTATAGTTCAAATAATCTGAACAGAAAACAAATACTGTGCTTTTCGTCTATAATCCCAGCCGAGATTTTGCCATATCGTCCTTAGCTTTTGGTGCCATATTGTCTTTATTTTTTTTAAATTGTTCTAAGAATTTCAAAAATAACGGTAAAGAGCTAAGGTGGTTTTTTTGGAACCATCTGGTGTCTCCGGCTTTCTCGTATTTGGAAACCCGATGACACTATATATTGGCAGATAGAGAATTAAATTCCGCGTGTAACGCCTGATTTTTTTTTCAGAATTTGAGACCGGTTGACCGGTAATGGCGGATTTCCGGTAGGTCCATTTTTTCAAATTTTTTTGAATCAGGCCAAAATTCGGTCTGTAGACTAATACGGGCACAAGGAGTTCGAATCTGATATCAGATTTTATCGATGACGTCATAATGAGTCATTTTGGGGTCACTTTAGAACATTCATTGAAATAGATTCTTTATAGATATAAAAACTGGGCAATTAAAGTAATTGAGTACCAGGAATCTATATCAGATTTCACTTGTGACGTCATCATGAGTCATTTTGGGGTCACT
The DNA here is from genome assembly GCA_004367855.1 of Oikopleura vanhoeffeni. NCBI lineage: Eukaryota > Metazoa > Chordata > Appendicularia > Copelata > Oikopleuridae > Oikopleura > Oikopleura vanhoeffeni. Next base: position 187,367 of record SCLH01000808.1, read on the forward strand.
TCAGAACATTAATTTATAAATAGCCTTTATAGATATGAAAACTGGGCAACTAGGGTAATTGAGTACCAGGAATCCAAATATGATATCAGATTTCACTTGTGACGTCATTATGAGTCATTTTGGGGTTACTTCAGAACATTTATTTATAAATAAATGTAGACTTTATAAATATGAAAACTCGGGACTATNGAAAAATATGCTTGAATAAAGATGAATTATTAAGGGGGTTGTTAAGGCAAAATAGTTTTTATGATTTTTTGCGTAAGGAGGTGGTGGCTGTGACTTTTCAAACTTGTACACCTAAAACCCCTCCTCCAACTCAGCCAGACTCATTATTGGCATCACCGTCAACCTCATCGAATACTGTTAAAAAAATAACAAAAAAACAATCGCTGTTGACCAGTTACTTTAAATAAAAAGTGCTACAAAAATATATTTTTTTCGAATTTTTTTTAAATTTCAGGTGTTGCCCATTGGTCTCATAGGTCTCAAAATATCAAATTTGCTCAAAAGTGTTGCCCATTGGCCTCACTGTTGCCCATTGGTCGCTGTTGCCCATTGGTCTCACCCACTGTATAGAATATGGACGAAAAAATGACACGCATCGGCCTAAACTTATTTCAAAAAAAAATCGTTGAGACCTGTAATGAACGTATCATTACCATCACCACGGCTCAAGGTCGAGAAAAGGATAGATTGCTACACCTACTCATGTATGTAAAACAATTTTTAGTACAAAAATAGTTATCAAAGTATGTATCAATTTTTCTTGATTATTGTCATACTATTGACCATTGTTAAAATTATTTCAACTTTCAAAAAATGTTCATCTGATTTCAGAATTTACTTGTGACGTCAATAAAAGTCAGACGAAATTAAAAGGAGTTTGAATTGCATTTATTTGTCGCGATTTTTTTTTAATTAAAAAAAAACATAAAATTTCGATTTTTAGTGATAATCGAACTTTAGAAGTCCGAATAAAACATCTTATTTCATTTATCTGATATTCAGCAAAATTTCTGTTAACAGAAATTTACTTTACATGAAACAGTAAAATTATTATTCTAAATAATCACGATTATTCAAGATGCAATTTTAATTTCGATTTGCTGGAATGGTACGTGGGCGTGAGTGGATAATTGGGTCGACCAATCAGCGTTCAGACAGCCTAGGGACAAACCTTGACACTGTTTCTCACTTCATAATTTCTAGAATTAGGGGATTCGAACTCCTTGTGCCCGTATTAGTCTACAGACCGAATTTTGGCCTGATTGAAAAAATGGACCTACCGGAAATCCGCCATTACCGGTCTCAAATTCTGAAGAAAAAATTCAGGCGTTACACACGGAATTTAATTCTCTATCTGCCAATATATGGTGTCATGGGGTTTCCAAATACGAGAAAGCCGGAAACACCAGATGGTTCCTAAAAAAAAAACACCATAGTTAGGGTGTCCATCATTAATAATATATGAGAAAATGGAAACAAAAATTACGAAAAAAAAATTTTGGTCGTCACGTGATCAAAATATAGCGATTTCTCAAATATAGCGAAATAGCTCTGTTCACTACCAGGTTGCGCCGAGTGTCAAAATTAATAATGCCAAAGTTTTCCCTCCAAAAGTCACCCTAGTAAGTATATTTGTAGATCATTATCTTGTTCCAGTACTGTTTTAACTGCATTGAACAAAAAATTGCATCCAAATAATGCATTTCCGGTCTGATGAGAAATTTCTAAAACTCACCAAAATTCTTGAAATTAAAAATAAGGAGAACTATCAGGGGTCTGTTCCGATATTTCGCCAGCCAAAATGACACTTCCCCCTAAATATTTTTGGTCTCTGTGTTCTGAAANTAAATATGTACTGTGGTGTATATATAAAGTTGGATATAATCGATCTCGGTCTCGCTTGCATTTGGTAAGTTTACGTTTTACATAACCTGGTTGTGTCAAGCGCCTTTCAGACCCTCAATATATTTTATGCGCTTTATTGACTGTTACGTTACTCGTTCATAGGTGGGTTTTTTGCATGTGTATCCTAAAAACACCACCGTAGTGTGTGAAGTACCGCTGTGGATATTTTTTATATACCAATTGTGTCAAGTGCCTTTTGGGTCTCAAGTTCAAGTGTGCCATGTGCCACAACTGTGCAATTTATTATTTAATTTTTATGATCGTGTGAAACTCCGATCATTTTTTGAAAATATATGTGATACGCTTTATTTTCAAATACAGTAGAGTACGGTTAAATTGGTCTTTGATGACGAAATACAAATGTTTACAGTAGAGCCTGTTTAGCAGGATTTCGATATAAAAGTACTGTTTGGATCATAAAAAGATGCCTTGATATGATAAATATGTTACATACAGTATGTTCTTTTTTTACTTGCGAAGTAAAAATTGTCCATAAGGTAATTACGGCCAATAAAAAATAGTTACTAGGTTGATTTTATTTTCAAACCCCTGGCATCGGCTATAGCTTGGCGTTCAAAATAAAATCCACCTAGTTACCATTTTTAATTGGCCGTAATTAGCTAAAGGACAATTTTCACTTCGCAAGTAAAAAAAGAACACACTGTACGTACATTTTCCAGACTGATTGTGAAGATGATTTGGTCCGAAACGAAAAGCTGAAAATACAATTTGGTAAATCATTATTTCAACATGAATCAGACATATTTATGAACTTTCAACTTTAATGTCATTTTTTAAAATCATAACTAATCCGTTATTTTGACGAATTTTTAACCAAATTCTACTGTCCATTAATCACCTTTGACGATTTTATCCTATCAAGCTGTTAAGCTTCATACAGTTTTCTGTTGTTGTAATAATAACAGAGCACTAAATTTTCAAGAAACGAAAAATAAAAAAATTTTCTTGTATTTCCAAGTATTTGTCAAATTAATTCAGTATATCTTCATGTGTTGAGGTTTGGTTAAAATTAGAAAACACTCGTGAACTTTTAGTCCTCAATTTGTGTTTAATTTTGTATCGAATTTTGCGCTAGACTGTACTGCGATTAAAAACTTATTGGTCGTAGTTCAACCACCTAGTCAACCACAAATTACCGGTCAGAGTTGATGGTCAATTTCTAATTCATGGAAAAAAAGCTCGAAAGAATCCTTAATGTTACGTTTTTATGAACGTATTATCAACGATCTGTCAATAATAATCAAAATTTGACCATATTTGAAAAACAAAACAAAAACATGTTTAAAACTGTCAAGATAAAAATTGACCAGAAATTCACAGCAAGATTAGCTAATGAAATCAATATCCATTTTTACTTATGAAATTCCCGTTTTCAAATCTGAATTGAAATTGAAATGACGTTACAAGTTTAACCTAATTAAAGATTAACTCGTGCTCATATACAGAATAATCTGATTTTTCATATATTAAAACACCCTTTTTAATTTGTTTTTAAAGTGACGCCGAAGTGGCTCATAATGACGTGACAGGTTAAACATGATGTCATATTCGAACTCCCTGTTCTCAATTACATAATTATACGAGTTTTTACATCTATGAAGGCTATTTATAGATGAATATTCTAAATTGACCCCAAAATGACTCATTATGACGTCACAAGTGAAGTATGATATCAGATTTAGATTCCTGGTACTCAATCACCTATAGGCCCGAGTTTTCATATCTATAAAGGCTATTTATAAATTAATGTTCTGAAGTGACCCCAAAATGACTCATGATGACGTCACAAGTGAAATCTNAAAAAATGGACCTACCGGAAATCCGCCATTACCGGTCTGAAATTCTGAAAAAAAAATTCAGGCGTTACACGCGGAATTTAATTCTCTATCTGCCAATATATGGTGTCATGGGGTTTCCAAATACGAGAAAGCCGGAAGCACCAGATGGTTCCTAAAAAAAACCACCTAAAACCATAAGCCAGCGTTTTTAAATTTTCCAAAAAAAAACATGAAGACTTTTTTTTGCTTTTCAGTCAAAAAAATTCGATAAACAGGTGTTTTATAGGCATATTTGCCATATTGTCCTAATGTTTTGCCATATTGTATTTAGATTTTGCCATATTGTCCTTATTGAGGGACGGACCAAAATCAAAAAGCGTAGGTTTTGGCCATATTTTCCTTAAGGGTGTGGGTGTCGCTGATTTTGACACTTTACGAAGCTATTTTTGGATAAACTGGCAAAGCTGATATCCCAAAAAGTTTTTCATCTTGAAGAACAACTCTTCGCGCTGAATTGTGATTTAACAGTAATCTGATACAATCCCACCTACGCCGACACCTACGCTTTTAAGAAACCTCCTAAAAAATCGCTCAATACGCATTTTCTCCGTCAATTTTCCGCATTTTTCATTATTTTTTTGTGTCTGGCTTCAAAGAAGCCTCGCTCATAATGCATTATTGTCCTTTACTCGGAATTTTGCTTTTGGCGGCCAAAAAACGAAAACTAAAATTATTGTTTTATTTATGATTAAAATTGAAAGTGCGCTAATTTGTTTTCTTTTGACGCTACCGAGTTAAAAATTGCACCAAAATCCTTAAAAGTGTTTGTATTTACGGAAAAAATTATTTTGAAGCATTTTTTCTGGTTTCTAAATTTTGTCAAAAATTTAGGCTCACAATGAAAAGTTGACATGGCCCTCAAGAGACGCCAAATCAAAATTTCGAAAAAAAACTCTCTATTGTTTTGTCAAACAAGGCCTGTGCTTTCAGATGCAGTATGAACCAAAACTGTATCTCCCAAACTGGTGGAGAAGATAGCTTTTGACTGAGCCTCCAAAACTGATTATTTCAAAAATTTTCCTTTTTGTTTTTTCGCATTTTTGTCCGCCAAAATCAAAATTCCGAGTAAGAAACAATATTACATTATGTGTTAGGCTTCTTTGAAGCCAGACACAAAAAAATAATGAAAAATGCGGAAAATTGACGGAGAAAATGCGTATTGAGCGATTTTTTAGGAGGCTTCTTAAAAGCGTAGGTCTCGGCGTAGGTGGGATTGTATCAGATTACTGTTAAATCACAATTCACCGCGAAGAGTTGTTCTTCAAGATGCAAAAATTTTTGGGATATCAGCTCTGCCAGTTTATCCAAAAATAGCTTCGTAAAGTGTCAAAATCAGCGACACCCACACCCTTAAGGACGGTGTCGTTATAGACGCACATCACAGTACTGTCAAGTTATCTAAGCGGAAGTTTTTTTCAAAATTTCAAAACGTCCGCTTAGACGCACGAAGAAAAATCTTGGTCCTGAAAATTAAAAAAAAATGGAGCTTGAAGGCTGTGATTGAGCCAACTTTTCAGCAATATTTTTGGATCTTTTGAAGCATTTTTGGATTCCCTGATATCAATCACCATACAGGTGAAGTTTTGCTGCTTTTTTTGCTTGGCCCACGTTTTGTACTGCCGCGTGTTTCTGACGTGGTCGAAAAAAAGTTCGCCCAATATTATAAGGGCTTTTGAATTTAATTCAGTCAAAAGAGACACAAAAATTTGCGATAAAAATTGAAAAAAACGGCTGCGAAAATTGTGAAATCGTAAAAATTCGTAGATTTCCGCCCAAAAAAAGACACCAAAAACTAAAATATGAATCATCACTTTTATGAATCATCACTTGTATGGTATATTGGGAAGAATATATATCAATCCAGTGAAAGTTTTTCATCAAGAGCCCATATCCGTATTTGTCAAAATGCACCGAGGCCCTTATGTCTAAAGAAAAATTCCGCTCAGACAACTTTGACAGTAAGAAAACTTACTATCACATGCACCGGTGCCCAGTTTACGTTAAAAAGTTACTGGAATATGAAAAAATCCACATTCCACCGAAGTCTGGCTCAAATTTTAAAACTAAAGTACGTGACCAATTTTTTATGGACCATTTTAAAATACTGCAAAAAAACTATAAGTCTTACAAAGATCTTTGTGCAGCCGAATCGTACTTTATTCGGATACATCGACCTTTTTTGAATGATCAGAAGGATCATAAGAGTTTTGCACTATTTTAAAAGATGGCCAAAAAATTATTCTTTTCTGTGCCCACACAAATTTCGTGATCTCTAGATTTCAAATCTGTGAAGTCTTGAAACTTATTTTAGTTATTTCTGAAAAAACCTGAAAGATGCTAACGCGAAACGTAGTTTGATAAAAATATAAAATTTTGACAGTAATTGTGAAATATTAGAGTATTGTAGCCCAATCTGATCCATTTCCATCTGAAATAATGATAAAAGCCGTGTTTACAGCAGTATCTAAATCATTTTTATGAATTTGTTCTTTCAAGCCGAAAATTTCACTGTCACTTTCATGGGTGATGTATCTATTACGGATGAGATATTCTTCATATAAATGCTGGTCAAGCTCATTTAATCGGCAATTGTCGTTTTGTTTGATAAAATCCACTAACATTTGCGGAGATCCACCCATATCAAGCATAATATGGAAAACTGAGCTGAAAAGTAGATCCAAATCATTCTTATAATCGATAAAATAATGACAGTAGAAATGAATCAAAAAGGGTTTTATAGGGCTCTTCTACAGCGTAACCAATTTAAACGGTCATCGCCAGCGAAAGCAATCGGTACTTTTTCTGCGCGTTTAAAAGGACGCCTAATATTTTGCTATAACATACAGGGTGTAAGGTTTTTCCCTTCTTTTTTCCAAATTGTCTATATTGTTGTCTTAATTTTCCAAAAACTCAACATTATTTATCAACAATAAAAATTTATTCAGGCCAAAAAATAATGAAGACCATTTATTTGCTCTTCGGTCATAATTTTCTGAAACCAGGTGTTTTTTTTAAATATTTCTGAAATACTAGTGTTTTCTAAATATTTTTTCCTTAAATATTGCTTTTTGGCTGGAAAAAAATGAAGCCCATTTTTTGCTTTTCGAAAAAATGGCATACCGTCCTTTCTCGTCCATATTTTACTTAACGATGGATGCGCCAAGATTTAAAACGTTGTTGTTTGCCATATTTTGTCTTTATATACGCAAACAAATGATTTTTTCGTTTATTTCGATATTTTGCAAGATAGTTCTTAGGTTTTGATGCAATATTGTCTTTATTTTTCAAGAATGCTTAGAAAATCAAATATTTTCGGAAGCCATTTATCAATAATAAAAATATATTCTGGCTGAAAAAAAATAAAAGCCCCTTTTTATTGCTCTTCGATCACAATTTTCCGAAAACTAGTAATTTATAGACATTTTCAGAAAAATGGATTTTTAAAGTTATTTGAAATACTGTCTATAAATATATTTTATCCAAAAAACCTTTTGAAGTCCAGCTTGGAAAAGCTTTATAACATTAAATAAAATGACAGTTTCCCTGTTCGAGTAAAAGGTCCCATGGCCAAGGTGAACCCAAATTAATTCTTCTATCAGTTTCAGGTTAAATTCGATTTTAATTTTTTCCATAAATTGAACCGCTACTTCCAAATTCTGGTCTAGCATAAAGAGTCACAAAGGTATTTATTCAGAATAATTGAAAAAAATGTGGCCACATAATTTCATAGGAAAAATCTAAACTTCAAAGTTTGAAGTTTAGATTTTTGAAAAATTTGAAGTGCAAACATACCGGTTTTTGCGTTTAAAATACCAGCATTCTTTCATCATAGAATTAGGGTCAGTCAAAATTCAGTTTTCTTAAAATTTGAGCCTACGCAATCTACAAAATGACCAATTTTTTTTAATAATTATCGATTTTTTAAAAGAACGGCCATAGTTCTGAAAAATCAACAGATGTAGTTTTCTGTGCTCAAAAAAGAATGAATTGCTCAAAATGAAGGTTTTAAAAATTTATTTTCTCATTTACAGACGGCCGAAATTAGTTCTCGGAAGTATTTGTTCGCTACAGCTGCCGTAGTAGGACGCAAACTTTTCGAAGATACATTGTTGGACGAAATTATTAGAATACTTATTTTTAGCGAAAATTATGCGTAGTGGGAACTACCATTAAAAGTAAAATAAACATTAAAGAAATATTCATTTTTCGATTATATTTTTTATTTTAGCATCAGAACCGGTTGGTTTAATGTATTAAATTGAATTCAGCATTTTTCTGTTTTTCGCTGTTAAATTTTCCAGTTCCAAAGTTTTTCCTTTAAGTCAGCAGATATTGGCGCTTACGCATTTCTATAGCATTGAATAAGAGAAAAAAAGTCGACTAAAAATTCTCCCGTTTGCTTTTTATTAACCGAGTGGCCAAAATTGTGAGCGCACTTTAGTCATCCTACTTAAGGACCTGGCAAAATTGTTCGAATGCGTTCAACTACATAAAAGAACAAATACACGATTTCATGCCAATAAGTTTGAATACAAAAATGAATTCGGCGCATCTTTTTTACGTTCTTCTTAATCCTTTTATTTCATTGTGACTCCTACCTTTTAACATTTCAAAGTAAATTTTATAAAGGGCAGTATTAAAATCAAGTTTTTTCTCCGACATCTCTTTGTCAATTTTAAGCAGAAATAAACTGCGGCCTTCTTCGAAATCATCAGGCATATAAGCATGGCTCAAATTGATGTTGTAATCTTTTAATATTTCTAAAAAACATAAATTTGGAACCAAATCAAATTTATTTTTATCACTGTGAAACGTGTCTATAGCCTTATAAATAGTAAAAGGACGAGCTTATTTTTGTCGTTTTGTCTATGTGAAAATCTCGCGTTTTATTTACATACAGAATTTTCACTATCAATGCTCTAATAGACAGTCTTAAAAAATTTTCGGCTCATACATTTTCAAGGGGGATTTTTGGACATATATGTGACATATCTAAGATTCTACTTACGTGTACCGTAGAACTTTGACGTCAGAGATCTGAAGAATCGCGTGATTTGATTGGTCAATACACATTGACTCTTGTGTATTGACCAATCAAATCACGCGAATCTTAAGGTCTCTGACGTCAGAGATACACGGGACACGTATAATCTTAGATACATAAACAGTCCTTATAGACAAATTTGACTGTAGCTTCATTTAATTAAAATATCAAATTGATATCATTTATAATGAAACAAAAATATAAATTATCATTATACAGGGTGTAACGTTTTTCCCTTCTTTTTTCCAAATTGCATAAATCTGAATTCCGCCGTTTTGATTGGTTTAATCTGAAAAAGACGTAGGTTTTTGCCAAAATTGATCGTTCTCATTAGCGATAGCAATTTATGCAACTGGAAAAAAAAAAGAAAAAACGTTACATGCTGTATAACCGAACTTTTTCGAATTTATTTTTCTAATTCATTATCAAGCTTTTTTCTTTGAAAATTAAGCACAGAAACTTCAAGTTTACAATACATTTTTGATAATATACTAATAGAAACAATTGTAAATATGAAAATTTTTCTTTGGCAATCGGGCTTTCCGGTGCGCACCCTATTCTAACATTTTTAATTGTTACATGTATTATTAATTTACTTATAATATTGTTACTGACCTGATCTCTCGGTATATTTCTCCATTATATCTTTATTACTTAAATTTCCTTTGTCGAATGAATTCGCCCATTTATGTCCCGGAGTTGCTAAATTTCGGCTATAATGAGATAACAAAAATGGTTTCGTAGATATTTCAAAAAAGTGCAAAAAAAATTTTTCGTTTGTTTAAATTACAGAATACTGCATTAAGTAGGACGAGTCCTTATGATATTAAAATTATAGAAAATTGATTAGAAACAATTTTTGAAATAAAAGATAATTACTTATAAGTGTGGCATCTTTTTTTTGTTAAGTTATTTGAGGTAAACCGTACAGTAATATTAATAAGGCTTTAAACGGACAGGGTCGTACCTTAATTTTTCACCAACCGACTGTAAACGGACAGCTCCGCAACAGAAATCGTCTTCAAATTAAGTTAATATACAGTGGGTGAGACCAATGGGCAACAGTGAGACTAATGGGCAACACTTTTTCGCAGATTTGATTTTTTCAGACCTATGAGACCAATGGGNCGTGTTATAGTCAATGACTCAAAAATCGATTATTGATCCTCATGACGTATTCCTTGTAATCGAAAATTATTTATAAATTTACTTCTATAATCATCTCAAGTGTTAGAAGACCAATAAATGTCAGCAAAAGTCCCAACAAAAAACATAAATCTATTTGTTTGAATTTCAAAATTGTCAAAAACTTGCAAAGCAGTCTTTCTTTTTAGCGTGGTCTGATTTGAGATGTTGAGATTTTAAGTTAATTAGTTCATTTGAGAAGATTTTATCATCATGCGAAGTTTGACTTCTTCAGTATACTTTCACGCAAACTTTCCATAAAATTGGATATTCTAAAACTTTTTTGGTACAGATCCAGTTGAATTGAGATTCTTTCCAAAAATCAAATAGTGTGATTAACAATATTTGGTTGCAAGATTGATTACAAATCAGGATTTTTTGACCTTATTTTTCAAATAAATTCCAATTCATCTCAAATTTATCAAATCAGACAGAAATAAAACGTACGCAAAATCTTTTGCGTGAACAAATACATAATGAAGTTTGTGACAGTAACTGTTAGGAAGTTTAAAATAAACTATTTATGATAAACCTTATAATAAGGTCTTCATAATCGAATTAAACTACTTGCTCAATTTTTGAGTTCAATTCAGAGTTTATTTAATTGTCGTCTCACAGAGACGTACCAGATCAAACAGGAATTTTCACAGAAAATGTTTGTTAACGATACTCCCATCCAAATGTAACGGTTCAAATATTTTGGAATGTATACAAAGTGAAATGTCTACAGTATACATTACACAATTTAGATTTGTATACATTTTGATTTAAATAAAAGCAGTTGGGAATGTAAACGTATTTTGAAATGTCGGGGCTNACGACAGCATTTTACACTACGCGCGGCAAAGCGCCTTTGAAAGCGCCGCTACCATTGTGACAAACAGATCAAACATATAATACCTCACTCAAATTGCGTAGGTTGATGAGACATATTTATGAGTTTCATTTAGGAATTTCATTTTATGAAAAAAACAGCACTTTGTGCGGACAAAATAACCATGTGCAATAATTCAGGTGTTTAATGTATACAGTATACACTTGAAATATTTCGATAACAATGTGAAATGTATACTTTAATGAATACTTTAGTCAAATGTTTACATAATTTCGAAAATTCTCGTTTTCCGAAAAACAAACTTAAAACAAAATATGGACTCCTAGTTTTTATTTCAAGATAATGGAAGTTCCATTATGGAACAGGAGTTCAATTTAAGGGGCTCGGTGCTATTTGATAGATTTGCACTTTTTCAATCATTTTTCTCTTGATGAGAAACTTTCTGCCACTTCAAAATGTTTTGATAAAGACTTTTGCGAACGACAATTGCCACTTTTGAACTTACTTCGTATATTGTTTTTTCAGATCGATTATTTTAATTTATAAATCGTCTTTAAGAGAAAAACACTTTAAAAACGCGCGTTTGCTATCGAAGGTGTCTTAATTAAGGAAGAATTTATTTTTCGTTTTTATCAATCAGGAAGCGTTAAAACGGACTCATCCATCATGGAAAATATATTTTATTTGTTTTATACGATTTTTACATCATAATCAAAAATTTAAAATTTTCAAAAAAGACGAAAAAAACGAAATATTAGCACATCGAAAAAAAAAAATTTTCATGAGGTTAATTTATCTTATTTTACTTGGTGGATGGGTCGGCTAACCAATTTGGCAAGATTTGATGGAATAATTTTTTGTTAATTCTGAATAAAAAAGGGCTTCGATGGATTTCTGCCAAACCGTAGTTTAGTTTTGAAATTTATGATTCAGAGTATAAACGAGAGCGAAGAAACAAAACTACGACATACTTGAATAAATAAAACATGGCATTCGCAATATTTTAAGCCGGTGATTTTAAAAAAATTAGTTTGTAAAATTTTGGACAAGAAATGAGGAAAATTTAATAATATTTCCCAATAGATTCGATCAAAATACCTAAAAAATGGCATATGATTTTTCAAATAGCATATAAAAAATATTTGGTCGCCTACTACGCGACAGGTTTGAGTGGCCATTTTAAAACATGTTTTTTGTTCATTTGTAACAAATAATAAAAACAAATTTACACAAAAATTATTGCTTTTTTTATAATTTCCGGAAGTTTATTCAAAAATTTTTCATAATTAGTCGAATTCGAAAAGTTTATGTGGTATGGAAACTAGGGCCCATATAAATAACTGAATTGGGCTATGTGATTATTTCGCGGTCGTAGAATTCGAAATTTATCAAAATTTTGAAAAAAACGGTCATAGAACGTAGAAATTTGAAAAATGCTAATAAAATGAAATTCTTGAAAACTCCGGCTGATTTCCAGAAATGTATAAATTTAACTTAATTGTATATATTTCACTATATTTTGTATACATTTCACAAAACTTTGTATACATTTCACTATTTTTGTATACATTAATTTATTTTTGAATACTCCGCGATAAAAACCCAAAGTAGCAAAGGAGTCCCCAATATCGCCAAATTTGCAAATATAAAATGTATACAATTCTTCGAAATTAAAAAAATTGTGAAATGTATACAATTTCAAGGCAAAACCTAAAATGAATACAATTTTAAAACTTACGAATCGCGGTAAATGTATACAAATTATCAAATGTTTACTTTTTGCTTACTTTATTACCTTGTGAAATATATAAAAACTCAAATGTATACAAATTAAATACAGTGGGTGAGACCAATGGGCAACAGTGACCAATGGGCAACAGTGAGACCAATGAGCAACACTTTTTCGCTCATAGGCTTCATAGGCTATGAGACCAATCGGAACACCCAGAAATTTTAACCCAGAATTTTACCATAATTTTGATAAATTTAAAATAAATTAATATATATTTGTGAAATTTCACAGTATAATTGTTAAATTTTATAATCTAGAACAAACTATCGAAAAAACTGTGTTTAACTTTTCAGAAAATACAAGTATCAAATTAAAAAATTCGGACTAGTGAGACCAATGGGCAACACCCTTCGTGTGTGACTAATGGGCAACAGTAAGACCCATGGGCAACACTTTTCGAAAAGCTCGTTGGTTGCTCATTGGTCTCACCCACTATATACAATCTGTTAAATGTACACAAAAAATAGTGAAATGTAACAAATTAAATTTAAATCTATAGAAAAATATAATTATGAATTGATAATTCTTTCGAGCTTTTATTATTTATTGATGGTATAAAATTGATGGTATAAACAGAGTTTTTAAAATGATGATTTTTTCATTAAATGAGTTATTAAACTTAAATAATATTTTTAATAAAGTAAATAATTACGATATTATTATTATCTGATAGCAATTAAAACACATACTGTAAAATCGGCCATTTTAAATGGCTCATTCCAAATAAATTTTTAAAGATATAAAACCAACATTGTGAACTGCGTTAACCGATAAAAAAACGCGTAAAACCAAATGAATGTTTTGTCTTCTCACTAAAATATTGTGCTCAGTTCAAAATTTTTGACAAAAAACATAAGGTATTATATCGAGGCCCAATATCGCCAAAAGTTTATTGACAATAATTTTATGCGATATTGGGCCCCGGTGTTATACCTTATAAACTGTTTTTTGTCAAAAATTTTGAACTGAGCACAATATTTTAGTGAGAAGACAAAACATTTATTTCGTTTTACTTGTTTATTTTATTGGTTGACGCAGTTCACAATGTTGGTTATATATCTTTCAAAAATAAATTTCAAATGGACCATTTTATGTTTTAATTTTCAGATAATAATAATATCATAATTATTTATTTTATCCGAAATATTATCAAAGTTTTAGAACTCATTTCACTCAAAAACCATCATATCAAAAACTCTGTTTATACCATCAATTTTTTGATAAATAACTTATATCATAAAATATTAAAAGCTCGAAAAATTTATAAATTCAAAACAATATTTTTCTGTAGAAATAAATTTAATTTGTTTATATTTAAAAAAATTTTNATGATAATATACTTATCTTGGTAATTTTTGAAGAGAATTTTAGGAATAAACTGATGAATTATTTGAAGAATTAGATGAGTAAGTTATAGAACAAATGAAACAAAATTTGTACAAAACAGTTCGAAGATTTATAAGCAATGATTTTGAAATTCGAAAAGATTATACCGCCGATGAAATTTTGTTTATCCGACGCATGAAATTATTCGCTATTGGAGCAAGTGACAGAGTTCCGGAAAACATGGGTGACGATTTAGTTAAAATTGACGTCAACGCTCTGGCGAAAGCACTCGGTATTTCAAGGTTTAAGTTGCGTGTAAAAGGTAATTTTTACCACAAAAAACGAAAGAATACTGTTGCTGACGATCCAACGTTTATCTCGCAAGTGCGAAACTTTTTTGAATTGCCGGAAAATAGCACTCAAGGTGACCGTGTGCGAAACATCGTCAATGTAGTTTTCAAACGAAAACATTTATATCGACATTTATATCTATCAATTATCACAAGCTTCAAAATTGAGTACGTATAAAATATGTAAATGATTCAAAAATACTATTTATATAAAAATTTTAATGTCAAATATTGCCAAAAAATCTAATAGAGGTGTCAAATGTCAAAAAAAAATATTATCAAAAAATTTCTCTTCAAAAATGATTCACATA
>SCLH01000808.1:203229-236433 GCA_004367855.1 Oikopleura vanhoeffeni
AACACTCTGAAATTTTCGGTAATTTTTTATGGCAATTTTTTTCGATTTACCCATAATTTTGAAAAAATTTATAATAAATTAATATAAATTTGTGAAATTTCACAATATAATTGTTAAATTTTATAATCTAGAACAAACTATCGAAAAACTGTGTTTAAGTTTTCAGAAAATACATGTATCAAATTAAAAAAATCGGACTAGTGAGACCAATGGGCAACAGTGAGACCAATGGGCAACACTTTTTCGAAAAGCTCGTGTGTTGCCCATTGGTCTCACCCACTGTATTATCAATATATTAACTTAATTTGAAGACAATTTTTGTTGCGGAACTGTCCGTTTACAGTCGGTTGGTGAAAAATTAAGGTACGACCCTGTCCGTTTAAAGCCTAATTAATATTACTGTACGGTTTACCTCAAATAACTTAACAAAAACAAAATGCCACAGTAAAATACAATTTGAAATATGTTTATATCAGGGTATATTTTCACAGTACAGTGCTACTTTTTACCGTACAGTAGTTTTTATATTGACGCTAGCGCATAAACCTACTGTAATTTTTTTGTTAAAATTTTTCTTAGGAAAAATTGTCAAAAACTTTTATTTGGAAGATCTTTTTTCTTATTTCTGAAAAAACATGACAGTTGAAGAAAATATAATACTGTGAATTTTGTCTTTAGACACTTTTCGAAATTCGGTTTTGTTCATTGAATTTATAGTAAAAATCCGGTTTTGTCCGCTTAGACTCACACTTTTTCGGGTTTTCAGAAAAATGCGTAGGTTTTGCCGGTTTTGTCCGCTTAGACAAAATTCACAGTAAAACAGTTATGAAGAATTTTTTGATGCTATCCTGTGTAAAAGATTCAGGTTGAGTTTATTTTCAAATCGTAATAAAGCATTATTCACTTCATTCCATGTAGCAATATTTTCAATAAATATTAGCAAATGAGAAATAATTTCTTCTTCCAATAAATCTACATTTCTGTTTCCTTGTAACAACGTCAAAGCAAAGTCACTGAAATAAAAGTATTTCTGGATTGTCGGATATTATGAATGATGCCGATTTGGCATTGCCGAGAGAAATGGATCGGTATATCATATGATCTATCTTGTCAAATTAAACCTATGACCAATGTTTTTCTTTGGTTATAGATAGACAAAAAGAACGATTAGGTGTGTCGGGATACATCACTTACATTTTGAATCACCGAATTTTTGTGATTTTGTCCAGGGGGTGCAAAACGCGAACCACTGGCAGCGTGCGAGGCGTTTTGCACCCCAGCAAAACGTACGATTTTATTTATTTTCAAGTTCGATATACCGTTCGATGTCCCGCTGCGCACCCTAATTAAATATCATATATAGGGTGCGCAGCGGTCAAAATTCTAAGTTTTTAAATTAAGTTAATGAGACCAAAACGGAAAAAAATATCGGAACAAAAAGCTAACAAAGAAATAGAATGAAATATTTTATTTTGTTCGGGATTTTGGCCAGGAAAAATGACGGTTAAAATATTAAATCGACATTTGCATTTTCTCCGCAGTCTCCCGCAGGGTTCTCACTATGCGCATCTAATTCTGCATTAAATGAAACAATAAAATTAAGTAACGAAGAGGGGGTCTTGGAGATTTTCAGCTTACAAAATGTTCCGCCTACGCATTTGTTTTGTCAAAATGACCAAAATTTTTTCGAAAATTTCATTTTTCAAATAAATATTTTTCCGAAAATAGCAAATTTTTATAGTCCGATCCTTGCCATAAGAAAACTAAAAAATTGAGCTTATCATGCTCAAAAAAGAAATAAGTGCTGAAAATGAGAGTTTTTGAAACTCAGTTTCTGACCACTAGATGGCCTAAAATATTTTTTTGCTCGGAATCGTTTTTTTCGGTGGCGAGGACCCCCAGATAGCAAATACATTTTTATCGACAGTTTTAGTTTAGTCTGTAGGGTTCCCGCTGCGCACCCTATCGATATACCAATAAATTTTATGCAAAATTATATGTAATCGTCTCTAACTAAGAAGTGTATGACCTTTAAAAAAAATTTCAGGCCACCACTAGGTGGCCCAAACTCAGATTCAGAAAAACAATTTTTTCATTTTTTGTCGAAGGAAAAAACTTTTTTATTGTTTTAATCAGTTCGAGAATCGAAAAATATGTATAAAACAATATATTTTGGAACCCGGCTCGTCCCGGCTTCCCTTTTTGTAATGAACAGTGAAAAAATCAAAAATAAGAAAAAAAATATGCAAAAAGAGGGTATCGAACTACATGACGATTTCAAGAGTATTCAAAAGTGACCGCTCAACCAAAGGAACATTTGCCGTCAAAATGAAATTTCTTTATATTTAAACTAATTTGCCCTATTTTAAGTAATTAGCATAATTTCAACCGCTAATCTTACAAAAACAAATAACTTGAATGACATATCTAAGTTGAAAATTACATATAAAAAATTTGAGCATATTTTAACGATTATTTTAAGGGAAATTTTAATTCTCACCAAATAATTTTTCAATGTTGTTTTCTTTTTTTTTCGAGGCCTAGCCATACACATACCCTTAGTACACTGGGTGAACCCTTATCCGTACGCACCCTTATCCGTACGATGTACCCTTATCCATACGATTTTTGGTCGAGATTAAAACGCTTATAAGCCTAAACGCCTGTGTAGACGTGTATCCTTATCCGTACGTTGTACCCTTATCCAAATGATTTTTGGCCGAGCTGAGGTGTACGGATAAGGGTACACCCAGTGTACATGACATGTCGCGAGACAAGTTTATATTTGAGCGGTGGCCATTCTTTTTATCAATTTTGAGCATTTAAACCTTTTGAATTTTAATCGACTGAGTTAATCTATAGCGTTCGTATATGGATATGAATACTGTGAACTTTGTTCGGTCGAACAGAGTGAAAAATTCCATTTTTTCGTCCAGACAGAGCCCATTTTGTCTGCTTAGACCGAGTTTTCTTTAAAATGTTAAAAAAATGGCGCTTGAGCGCACTTGAAAGTTTTTAATTACCTGTATGAATCCAGTATCTGAGGATGACTTTTATATTTCAGTGAATATTGTTTTAAAACATCAAAGTGAAATCTAGAGTTTCTGAGGTTGAAATATTTACATTCGATAATACATCTTTTATATGAAGGATGGTCAAGGGTCAGAAGTTTTTCATTGATCGGATCCAAATCAATTTCTGTAAAAGTTTCCTTATTTTTCATTCGCCATAAAAACACTTGAAATACTTTAAAGTGTACTCCGTTAAAAAATATTATATTTTGAATCAGTATAATTGACATACAAAATTTATTTTGACGGGGTTTTTTCCAGAGCAACCCGCAATCGCAGCGAATGTTCTCGAAAACGGTTAATACGAATTGAACAAAATTCAATTGTATCCAAGAGTCAAGGTAAGTACATTTCCAGGTCTACATAACATTCCAGTGTCTAAATACAAAAAGTGATCATTACACCAACAGGTGGTGTCAGGTGTCAAAATGAATAATACCAAAAAATTTCTGTTGAAAACTTACCGAAATTTTGTAAGGTGTACTATGGTCAGTTCTCGATCAACTGAAATTTACCGGTGATTTCGCAGATTACCGGTTAACCGATTGTTCGATCGGTAAGAGACAAAGTCTGTTATGTGTATAAACTCATTGACTCAAATAGATTTTTTTAAATCGTTTGTACCGTTTTCGCTCCGATTGCGGGTTGCTCTGAAAAAAAACCCCGTTTTATTTGAATTTTTAAAAAATCTCAACAAAATAATTATTTTCAGAAAGATGAAACCTTTCCTTTGCCTTCACAGGCGTCCATCATCTGATGAAAATATAATCCATTCATATCTGCCGCATATCTCGGATCATTTGTTTCGGCAATAAGATCTTTCAGTTCAGAAAAAGTTGGTGTTTTTAAGAACACTTTCCCAATATTATTAAATTTTTCATTTGGTAGAAAGCTATGAAAATCTCGAATTCTCTCGCCAAAGAATTTTTTTATTCTGTAAAAGGATGGATTTATATTACTTAAGTAATAAATAATTTATCTGAAAAAATCTTCTTAGTCCTGAAAATTTGAAAAATAAGTTAACTTCTTAAAAGAAATAACAAGAGTGCTTTCAGTAATGCGATCCGATTTTTAACGCTTCTGACAAACCACCGAAGAAACATTTCGTTATCATAACGACACTGGCAAATTTTCGGGGAAAGAAGAGGGGTCAAGGGCGTTCTTAGGTTCCGCCCTATTAAAAGCTTTTCTGGTAAAGACTTTACAGTTAAGTCTAAACTATTTCAAGTTTTCGACATAAACTGCATTTGTATATTAAAAAATATGGAGCCTATTCTGCAATCAAGATTTTGATTGGGTGCTAGTATCCCGCGTTGTTTGCATCATTCAAATAGTCACGATTTTTCAACTAAGGGCTCTTAATCCATATAAACACAAAACATTGTCCTTATAGTGTCTGATATTGATCTATACCAAATTTTAACGTTTCAATGCTGTGGTCTTGATTTTAGCCGACTAGGTCGAAAATCCCATTTTGTTCGCTTGAACAGAGCCGATTAAAATCTATCGAAAAATAACTGTTAGTATATCAAAGTTAAAACAAAAATTCTCCTCAAAAATCTGTAAAACTCACATATAATCGCCAATAATCTTATTAGTAGTTGCCGATTTTACGCCTGGTACTGACCCTACTATGTATAGACGAATTTCTTCTAATACGTACTGATAACTGACGAAATTCAAATTTGGTTTTGTTCAATATGAGACTTTATAAGGACAATGTTTGATGTCTTTATTATTTTTATTCTTAAAAACTGGTAGAAAATGGCGATAATGTGGGCAACTTTGAGGCACCTCATCAGTGAGGTGAAGCTTTAAACATATAAAAGTCAAAAAACGCCCGCTAGAGCCATTAAAATCTCGAATATTAAAAAGCTTGAGTTAATTTTAAAATACAAAAATATACACGATCCATCAAAAAATTAAATTGATAATTTTTTTGATGGATCATGTTACATTCATGTATATTTTTCATTATAAAATTAACTCAAGCATTTTAACAATCGAGATTTTGAGAGCTCTAGCGGGCGTTTTTTTAACTATTATAGAGGATTTTTTATGAATCCTATATTATATAGTCTGTAGTCTATATAATATAGGATTTATAAATAAGATTATCGGAGGACAATTTTAAGGAAGTTAATAAAAACATTCGCCCTTTTCTTGTGGCAATAAACTGTGGTATAAATTCGACATTTTGTGCAAATTCTCCGAAAATTTCAGCAGTCAGCGATTGAGATAAAATAGGTGTTTCAAGGAGATAAAACAACTGGTCTCGCTCCAATGTTTTAATTCTGAAGTTTGCGTAACCATTATAATCTAGTTTTAAGGTTAAATCAATCAAACGGTCGACCACATTTTGAATAAATAAATTTTTGTCTTCGTCATTCAGAATGAACTTTTCAATATCTTTTTAAAATTTAAATAAATTAACTACAGTAACGTGCTTCTATAAGAACGATCCGATTTCGTTCAGTGCGTTCTTATGAAGTGACCGGCAAACCTTTGGAGGTCCGTTTGTCTACGAGCACCGCGGAAAACAAGTTGAAAAAGTGTCCAACCTTATAGAGGCACGTCACTGTAAAACAGAAAACACAAATCCTTAAAATTTCAGATATGAAAATTATAAATTTTTCCTTTTAAATCTGAAAATTTTTTTGTCATTTTGAAGTTTGGATCTGCAAGTTTTTTGGCAATAACGGGATGATAATCATCGATGATTAAATCTATAAAATTTTTATTTGTCGTAGTGGTGGCTGACATCAAAATTAATTGAAAAACGTTTTCTACAATAGTTGCGTCCTTTGTTCTGCAAGCGGCTATTTGACGGTCCTTATAAATTGACTGAAATGACTTTTTCTAATAAATATTAGTTAAAGTATAAAGGGATTCCGAAAGTGCGAAATTTTATGAAAACCGGACAATTTTTGAAAACACTTCAAAAATGTGCCTGATGGTCCGATTTTTTGGCACCTCCCGGAAGGGCCTTGTACTGTAGTTTCGTCTTTTAGGAAAATATAGCGATAGAGCACCAGCCATCTATTCCCAAAAAAAGTTAAAAATATTTTATACCGTTATTTTCCGATTTTTGGTATATGATATACGGTATATCATATACCAAAAATCGGAAGATAACGGTATAAAATATTTTTAACGTTTTTTGGGAATATATGGCTGGTTCTCTATCGCCATATTATCATTGTGATATACCGTATATGATATACGGTATATCACAATGATAATCATATACCGTATATCTGGTTTTGAAATGGTTGGTAATTCGATATGGAAAAAATGTATATAACTATAGTTTAAGATAAAAACATTTCCCAGTATTTCCTATCTGTATACCGTATACACAGCGTGTCCAACAATCGATTTTCGGTCAAAACTGACTATTGTCATATTTTTGACGTTCGGTTTGATTTTTTACACTTACAGGTTTGTCCAAAATTTCATAGCGCGTTTTTTGGTCAAAATATTTTTTTTAAATTGTATATTTTTGGATAACTTTTCGATTGAATGATCATTTTCCGAATTTTTGATAACAACAGTGGGTTCAATCAAAAACCAGAAGATACAGTACATTATATAAAGATATTCAAGGGGTCTCATCGGTAATGAGATTCACTGAATATAAGCCAAGCCCTGAGCGGGTATTCAAACAAGCAAAAAACAAATAAAAATCGACTTTGATGACGCAAAACAGTTTTCGAATTAAAATTTTTAGACGGAGTCCGACACAAACGACAGTGAAATTGTATTCTAGTTATCGGATATTTAATCAAGGAAGCGGCAGCTTTGTTTCGATTTTATTTTTTTCCGCAAAATTGTCATTAACCCTAACCTGCACGAGCCTGTTGCAAATCACAGAGAATATCAAATCACAAAAATATATTGGGGAAGTATCATTTTGGCCAGCGGAATATCGGAATATGCCCCGAAAGTTCCCCTTATTTTTAATTTCAAGAATTTTGGTGACTTTCATAAATTTCCCATCAGACCGGAATTGCATTATTTTGATGCAATTTTTTGTTTTATGCACTTAAAACAGCATATAATAATCTACAAATATACCTATTAAGGGTTACTTTCGGAGGGGATTATTTCGGCGTTATTAATTTTCGCACCCGGCACCACCTGGTGGCGAAAGATAAATTTTTTCTATCTCGTGACTGGGACCAAATATGAGTCTATAAATATACTTACATGTATATGGTTAGTTTTTCAAGCGAAAATGTTTTTCATCATTAATTTAGACACCCGGCGCGCCACCTGGTAGTGAAAAAAGCCTTCAAAACACCTTATGCGTAATATTTTTCATTTGAAACCGGGGTAAACCTTGCAATTTAGACACCATACATATTAATGTCAAAATCGGAAAATCTATTTTTGAGTTCAGCAACCTTTAGGTAGTT
Organism: Oikopleura vanhoeffeni; assembly: GCA_004367855.1. NCBI lineage: Eukaryota > Metazoa > Chordata > Appendicularia > Copelata > Oikopleuridae > Oikopleura > Oikopleura vanhoeffeni. The sequence continues at coordinate 210,719 of SCLH01000808.1, forward strand.
TTTTTTTTAACTCAACCCACCCTTCTCAGTCATTTTTCTCGAAGACCATACCAGATATCAACAACCGTTTTTTTACAAATACTATGTGTGTGATCTGAAACACTCGTGCAGGAAAGGGGAACAACATCTCGTGCAGGCGGGGGTTAAGAAGGACACTTTTGTAAAAAGGACCATTCCTTCATATAGTACAGTTGACAATTTTGCATTATTTTCTTCCAGTGGTAAAATTTCTTTCGCACATATTTTGATAATTTTTTCTATAAAATTAAAGGAAAAAGGCATTTGTAATAAATTTCGAATATATTCTGTTGATTGAGGTTGAAGTTGAATCCACTCCTTAATTTCTTCATCAGATAAATTCAAAATTAATAATAAATGATGATCAGGAACATTACCGAAGATTTTCTCAGAACTATTTTTACCAACGTTTAACATCCTTAATCCCTCAATGTAATAATTTTGTCTTGCAAACGCGGCGTGCAAGAAAACACTGTCAATTGGGCGCATTTCAGACTGCAATTGGTGAGCTTGTTAAGAGGGTGAGATCAAAAACGGAAAGGCTTTAATTTTGAAAAATATATTTCGTGAACTGTTCGTTGATATCTCTTATGGCCTTCGAGTTATTAGGCTGACAAGGGTGGGTTCATTTAAAAAAAAGCTACCTAAAGAAAAGGTATTAAATTTAGACTTGGAATATAAAAAAATCATCCAGAAAATGCGAGCAAAATGTTTGCAAGACTTATGCCTAGAGTTTCCACTATAAAATTCTTCGGTTTTTCGTACAGGTCAATATTTAATTCTAACAAGTCGATTTCGACCGATTTGGCGGATCGGTCAAATGGTGGAAACCCTACTTATGCCGCATAAGTTATGCCGAAATTCAAAAAACACAACCAATTGGATATTCGGGAGGCTTTTATATTCCAAAAATTGCATTTCTACCTTTGCTACAGAAAGCCTTTTGACAAGACATCTAAAAAGGGCCATTTTTCGGCACCTTCGACCCAATTGTTGGCCCCTGAGGGAAAAATCGAAAAAAATAAAACCACTTTGCTAAAATTCAAACATTTTACCAGACGTCCACGAATCTCAAAATTTTCCTATGTAAGCTCTAGGATCCTTGTTTAAAAGGCCGAGGTACGCGTGTTTAACCGCGGTTAACCAGATAGTTTTTCTGACGGATAATTGCCAAAAACGGTGGTTTTCTACATTTTCTAGAAAAAATAGAGCGAAATTCGAAAATTTGACCGAGATTAAGTTTGGCCTACCACTTTTACAAGTTATGTCAAAATTTCAGCCAATTTCAACATAAAACCTAGGAGGAGATAGTTTTACCATTTTGGCTTAGGTCGTCTTGTGTCGCTTATGTGTGAGGGAGTGAATGCATACAAAAAAAATTGAGATTTGTTTTTTTACAAGATAAAGGATAGTTCTACAAGATGGCCAATCTGACTATTGTCCTCAAAGCCCTGTATGGCTAATTTTTCATCGAGAAAATTCAATTCCAGCGACCAGTACGGCCTTAAGGTGCCTTTGGTGGCAGTGAATTTTGACATTTCAGAGGCTTCGTACGGTTAGACAAATGCAGACACATTTGTGGACATTTTTGAAACAAACATTAGGAAGATCTATCTTTGATCTCGCGATTTAATTTGACAGTTAAGTACCACTCCTACCAACCATCTGGTTAACCGCGGTTAAAGACAAGTCCCTCAGCTTCTTTCAACGAAACAAGGATTTTAAAGCTAATATCGGGAAGTTTTGAAATTTGGTGGGAATTCGGAAAATTGTCTGAATTTTAGTGAATGGGTTCTGTTTTTTTAGATTTTTGCCTCAGGGGTCAGAAATCTGGTTGAATGTGCCAAAATGGTGTTTTTCGACGTTCTGATAAAAGGCTTTTTCTGTGCAAATGCAAGAAACGGCATTTTCGGAATTTAACAAGCCCAAGGGGTGGTGAACATCGAATTGGTCGTACTTTCTTGAATTTCCGCCCTATTGGCTGTCAATCGACAAAAAAAATGCGCGAAATCGACAATTTTGAATATGAAAGTGAGAATTAGAAAATGTAAGTGCCACCAAAAGATTCCTTGAGTAGGGTTTGCTGGAAACGATATAAGCAGCTATGGTCTGATTTTGAACTGAGCGGATTCTTGAAAAAAATTAAAGTTTTACATAATTTTTTTTATTCTCTAGCACCGTTTCTGTTCGAAATAACACCATAGTTGCTAATATCGTTTCCATCAAACCGTAACCAAAGAATCTTTTTGTGGCATTTTAATGTTCTAATTCTCACTTTCATATTCAAAATTGTCGATTTCCCGAAATCTTTTGTCGATTTACAGCCAATCAAGCGGAAATTCAAAAAAGAATGACCGATTCGATGTTCACCACCCTTTGGGCTTGTTACATTCTGAAAATAACGTTTCTCGCATTTCCACAGAAAAAGCCTTTTATCAGAAAGTCGAAAAAACACCCTTTTTTGGCACGTTCAACCAGATTGCCGACCCCAAAAATCGAAAAAAACAGAACCGATTCACTAAAATCCAGACAATTTTCCGGATTCTCACCAAATTTCAAAACTTTCCGATATAGGCTCTAGGATCCTTATTTCTTTGAAAAAAGCTGAGGGACTCGTCTTTAACCGCGGTTAACCAGATGGTTGGTGAGAGTGGTACTAAACTGTCAAATGGAATCGCAAGATCAAAGATAGATCTTCGCAATGTATATTTCAAAAATGTCCAGTCTACATTTGTCTAACCGTACGGAGCCTCTGAAATATCAAAATGCACTGCCACCACCCCCTTAAACACGCTACATATTTATCGCTGTCAGTCACAAATTTTTCAAAGTGTTTTTTTCTCAATATATCGAAGATTATACCTACGTGTGTCCCGTGAAACTTTAACGTCAGAGACCTAAAGAATCGTGTGATTTCATTGGTCAATACACATTGACTCGTGTGTATTGACCAATCAAAACATGTCCTAGACGCCAAAATTTCACTGGACACGTCAGTATAATCTTCGATATAGGCACCTTCCTATTCCTAAATTTTGGGTGATCATTGTGTTTCCAAAATAAAATATTAGCCCGTTTCTCACATTTTCCATTTCTTTACTACCTTTTTTATGGCCAAATTTAAAAATCAATTTCAAAGTTTTCATATTATGATACCCTCCTAGATTTGTCTTCAAATATGGAAAAATTGAATAAAGTGGATCAATATACTTCGCCAGTTCTGTTCGTAAAACGATTGAATTTTGCAAAGCTACTTCAATCAAATTGTTTTTGACATGATTTTCCATTTGTGATTCACCAAGAGTCTACATATGGGTTACAAAATACATGTTACTGTAAAGCGAATACAAATATATTTTAAATTTTCGTTAATTTTAATAAAAATCTACGGTTATAATTTATAACCTTAGATTTTTATTAAAATTAACGAAAATTGAAGATTTTAAATATATTTGTATTCGCCTTACTATAACTTATAAATCATAAGTAATGATACTTCAACAAAACACCGAGATGATTATTTTTCATTCTCAATGGTTGAATTAATTTGAACGCAAATCTCAGGTCCTAAAATTTACTGATTGCGCGACCAATCAGAAACCAACGTCTTAAGAGGATGATTTTTTTCGTAAAATGTGGTACTGTTGTGCTTCATAATTATAGTTTGAAGGGGGTGGTGATAGTGATTTTTGGGATTTCATAGGCTTCGTACGGTTAGACAAATGCAGACTGGAAATTTTTGAAACATACATTACGAAGATTTATCTTTGATCTCGCGATTCCGAAAAAAACAGAACCGATTCACTAAAATTCAGACATATTTCCGGATTCTCATCAAATCTCAAAACTTTCCGATATAAGCTCTAGGATCCTTGTTTCTTTAAAAAAAGTTGAGGGACTCGTGTTTAACCGCGGTTAACCAGATGGTTCGTGAGCGTGGTACTAAACTGTCTAATTGAATCGCGAGATCAAAGATAGATCTTTCTTATGTATTTTTCAAAAATGTTAAGAAATACTCTAGTGAAACTGATACTTGAAAAATAGTCATTCAGATATTTTTAAGGATGGCCTTTGACAATAATATGCACCTACTTCTCTAAAATTGCCAAGAATTTCAGAGTTTCTATAAAAAACATTTTATCACCAGCACACGAGCTTAGTTTTTTTTTATTTCTAAATTTTTCCTCTCATTTGGAAGTTACGAATTGACGTGGTTTAGCGTCATTTCAAATTTTTCAAGAAGTTTAATAAACTGTATTAGAATAATATCTAAGGTAGTTTTATTTAGGACAACCACCCCTAGTTATGACGATTACGGGAAAACCATAGATGATATCGAGAAACAGTTTTTTGCATTCAACTTTCAACTAAAAAAGCTCAATGGAGATTTTTTTATTTTTTATCGGACTACCGGTAACCGGAGATAGATTATATAGGCATTTTCTGTATAAAACTTGAGAAAAAATCGAAACTCGTTTTTTCCTCCTGGAATTCATCAAAAATCTAGTTCAAGCAATAAATGTGTAGACAGTCGTGATTTAAGACTGAAAAAACATAAAAATTTCACTTTCCGGCTGATTTTAAGAAAAAATTTTTTGGGCTCATCGAGATTCGAACCAAAAATTACATTCCGGTTTATATCCGGTGAACCGGATGTCAAATTAACTTAATAAAATTTCTCCATTGAATTTTTTTAGTAGGCAGTTGAATGCAAAGAACTGTTTCTCGATATTGCCTATGGTCCATAGGCTATGGGCCATGGTTTTCCCGTAATCGTCATGACTAGGAGCAGGGGTCGGCACAAGATTTGGAAATTTCTGTCCTGTTCTGAGGCAGGCCAATTTCAAAATTTTCTGTCCTGTCCTAACCAGTCCTGTCCTAAGACAGGTATCTGTCTTTTCCTGTACTGAGGGGGGAAATTTCAATATTTTCTGCCCTTGTCCTGTCTGGAGTATCTGTCCAGGACAGGTATCTGGGAGTATACATTTTTAAATAATGGACGATTCACTTCAAAATTAAAGAAAAATTTGAAAGTTTGAAATTAATTTCAAAAATTTAACAATTTTCACAGAAATCTAATTTTTGGTTGTCCTCAAAAAAAGTACCTAAGAAAATTAAGAGGATTTTTGAAAAGCATTACCTCAATTTAATTGTAACCCGTAACTCTAATAATTTCATTCCAAAAGATACATCATAAGTTTTAACAGAGTTTGCAATAATATCATCCATATTTTTCCGTGCTGTTAAAATCTTAATTATTTCAATTTCATCTTTTATAACTTTTCTATGTTGAGGCGATATCGTTGAATTTAACCATTTGGTTGCATCCGGACGAGTTTCATCATTTGAGCACAAAAATCGGTAAATTTCAAGTTCAATTTCATTGTTGAAAATGTCTCTTTTGTTTCCCGAATCAACACTTTTAAAAGCTTCGTTTAATTCAGTAGCAATCCGCAATTTATCTAAAAATAATTTTCAAGGGGTGAAATATAAAGCTGAACTGAAAAAAATTGATATCACTTTATTTTGATTAGCCCGTATTTGGTTGTTCCAAATTTCCCTTATTTTCTTAAAATTCAACCCTAACAAATCTTAATTAATCCCATTTCAAAAAAAGCAAATGCTCTTGACCCAAATTTTTACGAATAAGAGGTGAATTATAGATATTTTTTCTTTAAAATATACCTTTTGGATAGTTCCCCCATATTGTCCTAATGGATGGAAGGACCAAAATGTTAAACGTAGGTTTTGACCATATCCATTATGATGCCCGTGTAACCTAAAACTTATTCCCTATTCTTTTAACAGGCAAATAGTTTTTAGTGATACCCGGGCATCATAATGGATATTGTTCCTATAAGGGTGTCCTCATAGATGTCCGCCACAGTACTGTGATTTTCTGTTATTATGAAAGGTTAGATTTTCCCATATTGTCCTTATATATATATTATATATCGATTACGCGACTTCCTGGTCGTTATTTGCTAGATTTTCGCCAAAATTTTTAAATAATTCGGCTTTGAAAACAACTCATCCGATTACTTCTTAGATAGCTCAGACTGAGCTAAAATTCTTGTGAATAATAAAATAGAAAAATTGGTCCAAATTCGACCATTGCTTCCATTTTTTCAAGAAAAACTAATAAATAAAAAATTGCAGAAATCTCAGAAAAAAGGATAAAATAAATTGGTGCGATAAACCAATTTTTATGCTATTTATTAACAAGATATTGTGCTCAGTTTGAGCTATCTGAATATAATCGAATGAGTTGTTTTCCAAAGCCGAATTATTTAAAAAAATTGGCCAAAAATCTAGCAAATAACGACCAGGAGTCGCGTAATCGAATTATAATGTATAGCCTTTCATTTTATAAATTGTTATCAACGCAAAGTTCATATCAACTTCAGGGGGAGGCTGGACATCGCCAGCTCCATTTGGCCAAATTTGCCAATATAGCCGGAAAAACCAGCAATTTCACGATTTTTCTCTTAAATTCTTCCAGTGCCCAAATTGCCGAAAGAGCTAATATCGCCGAAAATACATGTGATTTTGAAGGTCACTTTTAGTGCGTCATAAATGTCGTCATATCGATCATGATGTCCGAGTAACTTAAATATCTTATTCGCCTGTTAAAAGAAAAGGGAATAAGATATTCAAGTAACTCGGGAATCATGATCGATATACCTCATATGACTCTTATTTCAAAATATAATTTCCCAAATCTACTCCCTTCAATTTTTGTTTGATGGCGTTTTGCAAAAAAATTGGCGATAATTGGGTAAGGGCACAAAACGCAGACCAAATTCAAAGCATATGCTGCACCAAATTTGCTGGTGAATTTGTATCAGGATATCCAAAATGACAATTAAATGTGCCAAAGTAACCACAAGAGCGCTAGAGAGCAAAGCGAAGCATTTCTAGACTATTTTTTTGTTGCCTAATAAGTTAATTTGTATCAGGGAAGTCGGAAAATGACACTTAAAATGTCCTCAAGTGACACAAGAGCCGCTAGAGAGCAAATGTAAAGCATTTGCTGGATTATTTTTTTTCGTTAGCCTATTGAGTAAATTGTTTAGGAAAGTCGAAAAATGACACTTAAAAAGTTTCAAGTGATAACAGGAGCCGTATACAGCAAATTGAGGACATATGAAACCTGGTTTGATCGAAATTGAGATTCAAACTTATCAATGTACACACATTTGTTCGAAGGTGAAATCTCACAAAATAAGTTATAATTAATTTCATATTCTCTATGATCTTCAAAGGTCGTAGAAATAGCTCAAGAATATCAAAAATATATCTCGGCATTAATTAGTGTTTTATGAAGAGATTTTTAATCATGCTTTATTAATAAAGTATAGAATGCGGAAAACATTTTTAACAACAGATAATAAACAAAGTCAATTTAAAAAAATATTAGAAACTCGTGCCCATATACACAGGATAAAACCGTGCAAAACTGTTTGTCAGGAAAAAAATACGGAACCCTAATCTTCTCACCCCAACCCTAGTTTTTTTTTGACAAAAAGTTTGCCATGCCCCGAGTGTACACTAAATTTTATGTGTACACTAATATAATCCTATCTTGAAAGTATTAGAATTAGGGTTAGGTAACCTCGTGTCCAGTGTACACGGTATAAAACGACGCAAGCTGTTTCTTGGGGAAGCTAGGGTTAGGTTAAAAATAGGGTTGTGTTCCGCAGGAAAAACGACCATATTTTTTAACAATAACCCATAGACTTTTCGAGAAAAATTGCCCATGCCATGAGTGTACACTTAATAGTTATTTCTATAACCGCTAAATTTACGATTAAAATTTTTTTTAGGTAAGTGTAGCCTAAGTGTACATAATCATATATTTGACAGCCCCCGGCAGGCCCGCCGGAGGCAAAACTATAAATTTGTGTCGAAATACAAAAATTTAGATCGATTATTTTATAAAAAGAAATATTTTCGAAAATAAAAAAAACTTTTTCTCGATATCTCTATATATCAGAGTAATCATGCTTACAAAGGTTGGTGTCATTGAAAAAAAGCTACCGTTAAATATTTTTGTTTGAAAACTTGCCTACAGAAAGATATATATATAAGATTAAATTTGTAGCACGGAAAAAATCAATATTTATATCTCTCGAGAATTTTTTTTGTAATTCAAGTGTAAATTCAAGCTAAATTTGGACAAAAAAGTAAATTCGATAGTTTTTGATGTTAGAAAATCGACAAAACGAAAACTTCTCTTTCCAACTTCCAATTTCATAAAAATTTTCTGAACTTTGTTAATTCATTTGAAATATATTGTAAGAAATGCAAAATTTGATTGCGACAAGAACATCTTTTTTTTTTCAAAAAAAAACATTCTTCTTCATTTCACTTTTTGCTGTTAGCGGCTTGGCGCAGCCATGGCGTGGGCATTTTTTCAAATTTAATATGATCATTTTCGGTTTCTCTCGGAATCATTTCATTCCTGCCCTTTATTTTTAGGGCCCGAATATAGCGAGCGTTTGCTCTTAGCGGCTCTTGTGGCATCTTTTCAAGTTTTTACGGTCATTTTCGGCTTTCCGATACTGATTTGCCCGTAGCCTTATTTTTTTAGAGCCTGCACATGGCCCCGCGTTTTGCTCTCTAGGGCTGTTCGTGGTCATTTAGAGCTTAACCTATTTCGATCCTTCCTGAGGCGATTTACCTCCCAGTGGCGGGCCCTATTTTGCTGCGTTTTGTACCCTTACCGATAATTTGGCCTCCCCTGTATAGCTAAACTCACAAAGCCTAATTTCTCAAATTGTCTTATATCAAAATGTCTTTAGCTTTTTTTTGCATTTATGATTTTGGCCATACCTTCCTAGGACTGTGCCCTGATAGACAGAAACAAAAGTTTATAATATTCCAAATATTGTTGTTTTGTCTATAACTGCATTAAATTTCTAATATTTTCTTAAAGTATGCATTCTGGATTTCTCAAAAAATCTTTCTATAGAGGAGCGGACTAGAATCATAAAGCGTGAGGTTTGGCATATTTCGTTATAGACGCACAAAACCACATCACAGTACTAAGAGACCTTTAATTCGATTTTGCCTGAAGTTTGTTTTAAATCACTATTATCCTCAAATATTCAAAAAAGAGAGGTTATTCAACTCCCTTCTATATTATCCCTAAAATAGGGACAATCCAAATAATTATTCGTAGTTTGCCCATGTTTTCACCATATCTTTACAGACGCACAACACAGTAAAAATCAAGATCTATTACAGGGGTGCGCGTATAGTACGCGTTAGTTAGATTCCAGCGCAAAAACCTACGCATTTGGAAAAATTAAATTTATTCGTTCCTGGCGTGCGGCGTATAGTTATAGGCAAAAGAAGGGCTTTTTTTCAAACGTTCCTAGGCAAAGATAGGCGTTTAAACCAGATTTCAGACCAAGATTCTCCGGTCGGCGCGACAATGAAAAATACACTTTTTTGAAAACATGTCAGATTGACCAATGAAGTGTCGTATTTCAAGGAGTTTAAAAACATGTTTAAAGTCTTGCAGACAATGTCGGCTAGCTGAAAATGGGCCAATAGGTTCAGATAGAAATATTTAGTTTTTCTGGTTTTCTGAGAGTGATTTACTGTGAGCATATTTTGTTCATAATTTTCATTGTTTCCTTACATTTTAACGATTTTCGGATAAATCTTTTTCGAATTCATGTTTATTTAAAATTAACTTTATTTATTTTTTCAATAAAATTAAATTATACATCATAGAAGATTTGTGAACGAAAAATTAACTTTAAAATCACCAAAAATTCTTACTCTAACCATATTTTAACGCAATTTAAAGTCTAGATATCGTCCAAATGGACCAATCAGAGCACATTTTCCCAAAAGTACGTGTTACGCTATAGTTAGAAAGTACGCGTATGTTAGAATTACGCGTTATAGTTAGGGTTTTGGCGGCAAACTTTCTAAACTAATGCCGCACCCCCTGTAGTGAAAAGGGCAATTTGCAAAAATAAAAATCACATGTACCTGATTTATTACTCTCAGTAGTTGAGATATTCCAGGATAGCAATATATTCCGTCTAACGAAAGACTATTTTGGTTTCAAATACTGCTTTGAAATGTTCAGACTCGCAAATAAGTTTTCATTCGAAATTGACCTCAGATATGGAATTCATTCTAAAATATCCCACTGGTTTGACGCTCTTTTCAAAGAGCTCCCACGAATACAGAAAATATTGACAAATTTATGAGGAATCCAGCGAGGATTTGATAACATTGGCAGAATACGTCAAGGACGTAAATTTCTTTCAGAGGTTATAAGGACACTATAAGGACTTTGATTGGACTGGCGAAATATTTGCCCTTTCCCTATTAAGTCCTTTGGCAGCATAATGACTTCTATTATAAGGACCTTATTACCAAAATTTTGAGCAACTAGGGGTCACAAATAGTTGAAATAAAAAAGTTGTTAGAAAATATAAAATTGGTACAAAAGCGTAAAAAAAGACGACGTCATGGTATAAAAATTAAACAAACAATGTTTTGTAAAATAAGTCCGAAATAACTGATTTTCGAATAAAAACAATCTTAGTTTTAGCGAAATGACAATCTGGAACATAAAACCAAAAATCCCCGCAATCTCCCGATTGGGTGGCAAAGCGTAGAAACGAGGTACCATTCTCCTTTACTAAATTCCGATCAACTTCATTTTTTCGTAAATTCGGAGAAACTAACGCGCAAACAATCTTAAAAAATTACAGTAGATAACCGTCAAAATCTGCGAAAATATATTATTCAGCAAATGCTGAAATAATTATAATTACATGTATTTAATTGTTACAAGTCTTAAAATCTCCCATTAGCCTGATAATGAATTCTCGAACGTTGCTATTTAATAAATAAGTAAGTATTTATTGTTGTTCAAAAACACTTCTACCGGGTTTCAAAAAATGATACCTCCACCACAAAATACCAGATTTTTATGTTTGTCTACTGTATTTTCAGAAAACAACAACGAACTTTTTTGCGCATTGATAACCGCGTAATTTAATGCAAAAAAGAAGTGCTTGGATATTTAATTAGGAGAATATAGAACCTCTTTTCTGACGTTGTCGCACTTAGTAAAGTAAAGTGTAGTTAAACGGACAACTTGAAACGCATAACCGTCCACTTAAACAAGTGGCAAATTGACAAAAATTTACGAAACGCCGTTCAAGTCCTCATTAACTACTTTTCCGGGCTGACTAAGTCCGGATTCAAATTGTGATATATTTTCTTTACCAAAAATTCCTGCAGGATTCCCACATGAAATTTTCCAAACTTGTCCGTTGAAATACACTTGGCAAAAAATTTTCCCGGCGAGGCTGTCCTTTTAAATACCTTTGGCAGGAATTTTCACGCCGAACCCGTCCTAACTACCTGTCCGTTTAAATAAATCTGTAGTTAGAACCGAGCATACAAAATCAACGAGACTACCACCAATCTTGTCGAGCCTAACTTTTTTGCGGACACTACCCCCTTAACAGACAAAAATACATCGCACACTTAATGTCGGTATTTGAATTAAACCTCATATCCTGTGTATCTTTATCAGCCAGCTGCAACGATAGAAATTGCCAGAAGTTGCGGAAGCCATTTTTTAAAACAATTCAAAATAGTATTCTGAGGATAAAGGATAATATTTAGATCTTGGATAAAACTTTCTAGCTGATTTTTCATATCGTTGAGTTGTCTCAAGACTTTCTTTTCGTTTAAATGTTTTGAATTTGAAAATTTTCAGATCGGTTCTGGTACAAAACAGGATACTTCTTTTAGTTTCTACGAACTTGATTAGTTCCAAATGTGACCATTCAGTTTCTAAATTTTCCGGGATCGTGGTTGTACGGACTGGGAATCTCATCCGAATTTTCCCTGACTTTCTCTTCGGCTTGGTTTGTTCCTTGCGAGATAAGGAGAGAGGAGAACGTTCACTTCCCCTTCAATTTGCTTGATTTTTTTAGCCAGTTTGAGCGTTGGCTTGAGTAAAGAACATCTTCACTTATTTTCACTTTTCGCTTTTAAAGTTGAAAAATTTATCACCACTTTATCACCAATTCTAATCATTGGAATAATCGGATTTAAAAATTAGTACTGTCGTGTGTGTTTAGAGGACAAGCGAATTTTGTTGACCAAAAATCGCCGAATTTCTGTCGTTTTGTACTTTAGGAGACATAGCAGTATTTACCTTTTTAATTAAAAATTAGAAGACAAATTGCCGTACTTGTTTAACGCAAAGACACTAAAATAGGGTGAACAAAGGGGCGAACAAAAAAGAATTTTGAAACGTTTTTTGCCAGGCTAGTTTCCATGATAGCGCTAAATATCGAAACTTGCCTATGCGTCGAAATTATCACGACGTCACAAGATAGAAATAGACCAAGAAATCCTGGATTCGAAAAGTGACCGATGAAATCAGTGAAGTTCTCATTTGTGACGTAGTTGATAAAAACAACGCATAGACAGGATTTAAGATATAGCGCCTGACTTAGAAGATCGGGAAATGACCATACAAACATTTTTACGCAAGGACAGCTGTAAAAATGAGTTTGAAATTCAAAATAAATTTCAAACTCGATTTGACACCTGTCCAATATTTGTTTTGTGTGCAACATTTTTTATTTCATAAACCAATGAGCGCGTACGATTAACTTTGACATAATAAATTGAAGTTTGGTATAAACAGTGGAGGCCCCTACAGTATGTCACATTTTTGGTCATATTTTTATATTTTTGCTGAAACCTGATTGACACTCGATTGGTCAATAAAGCATCAATCTGTGAAGCACCTACGTATGTAAATAAAACGTTTGATGGTTAGGTTGGCTCCTGAAAAAGTAAGATGATAGCGAAATGTGACATCGCCGAATTTGCTAATATGAATTGGCAATTCGTCTAAACGCAACGCAATGATGTTTTTATCCAATTACTTTGAATGCCGCATCTAATGACGTCATTTTCAATACTAATTTCCAAAATTTACTTGGTTTGAATTTTGAAATAATGACGTCATTTCAACGCGTTTTTCATTTTTGAGCGAAAACTAAATTATATGTCGCAATATATCCCGGGAAGTGCCCAATATCATCGACATTTTCCGCAATGAAACGTTCGGCGATATTGGCCGCTCTGTACTCGTTTTTTTNAAAGTACGCGTATAGTTAGAAAGTACGCGTATAGTTAGAATTACGCGTATAGTTAGGGTTTTTGGCGGCAAACTTTCTAACTATATGCCGCACCCCCCTGTAGTGAAAAGGGCAATTTGCAAAAATAAAAATTCACATGTACCTGATTTATTACTCCTCAGTAGTTGAGATATTCCAGATAGCAATATATTCCGTCTAACGGAAAGTACTATTTTGGTTTCAAATACTGCTTTGAAATGTTCAGACTCGCAAATAAGTTTTTCATTCGAAAATTGACTCAGATATTGGAAATTCAATTCTAAAATATCCCACTGGTTTGACGCTCTTTTCAAAGAGCTCCACGAATAATCAGAAAATATGGACAAATTTAATGAGGAATCCAGGCGAGGATTTGATAACATGGCAGAATACATCAAGGACCGTAAATTTCTTTCAGAGGTTATAAAGGACAATATAAGGACTTTGATAGGACTGGCAGAAATATTTGCCCTTTCCTATTTAAGTCCTTTGGCAGCATAATGACTTCTAATTATAAGGACCTTATTACCAAAAATTTTGAGCCAACTAGGGGTCACAAATAGTTTTGAAATAAAAAGTTGTTAGAAAAATTATAAAAATTGGTACAAAACAGTACAAAAAAACGACGTCATTGTATAAAAATTAAACAAAAAATGTTTTTGTAAAAATTATAGTCCGAAATAACTGATTTTGCGATAAAAACAATCTTAGTTTTAGGCGAAATTGACAATTGGAACATAAAAACCAAAAATCCCCGCAATCTCCCGATTGGGTGGCAAAGCTTAGAAACTGAGGTACCATTTTCTCCTTTACTAAATATCCGATCAACTTCATTTTTTCGTTAAATTACGGAGATAATCAACGCGCAAACAAATCTTAAAACAATACAGTAGATAACCTTCAAAATCTCGAAAAATATTATTTTCAGCAAATGCTGAAATAATTATTAATTTACATGTATTTAATTGTTACAAGTCTTAAAATCTCCCATTAGCCTGATAATGAATCTTCGAAACGTTGCTATTTAATAAATAAGTAAGTATTTAATTGTTGTTCAAAAACAGTTCTTACCGGGTTTCAAAAAAATGATACCTAACCAGTCAAAATACCAGATTTTTATGTTTGTCTACTGTATTTTTCAGAAAACAACAACGAACTTTTTTTGCGCATTGATAATCCGCGTAATTTAATGCAAAAAAGAAGTTGCTTGGATATTTAATTAAGGAGAATATAGAACCTCTGTTTCTGACGTTGTCGCACTCTAGTAAAGTAAAGTGTAGTTAAACGGACAACTTGAAACGCATAACCCGTCCGATTAAACAAGTTGGCAAATTGACAAAAATTTACGAAACGCCGTTCAAGTCCTCATTAACTACTTTTCCGGGGCTGACTAAGTCCGGATTTCAAATTGTGATATATTTTCTTTACCAAAAATTCCTGCAGGAATTCCCACATGAAATTTTTCCAAACTTGTCCGTTGAAATACACTTGGCAAAAAATTTTCCCGGCGAGGCTGTCCTTTTAAATACCTTTGGCAGGAATTTTCACGCCGAACCCGTCCTAACTACCTGTCCGTTTAAATAAACTCTGTAGTAGAACCGAGCATACAAAATCAACGAGACTACCACCAATCGTTGTCAGCCTAACTTTTTTGCGGACACTACCCCCTTAACAGACAAAAATACATCGCACACTTAAATGTCGGTATTTTGAATTAAACCTCATATCCTGTTATCTTTATCAGCCAGCTGCAACGAATAGAAATTGCCAGAAGTTGCGGAAGCCATTTTTAAACAATTCAAAATAGTATTTCTGACGGATAAAGGATAATATTTAGATTTGGATAAACTTTCTAGCTGATTTTTCATATCGTTGAGTTGTACTCCAAGACTTTCTTTTCGTTTAAATGTTTTTGAATTTTGAAAATTTTCAGATCGGTTCTGGTCAAAAACAGGATCATCTTCTTTTAGTTTTCTACGAACTTGATTAGTTCCAAATTGTGACCATTCAGTTTCTAAATTTTTCCGGGATCGTGGTTGTACGGGACTGGGAATCTTATCCGAATTTTCCCTGACTTTCTCTTTCGGCTTGGGTTTGTTTCCCTTTGCCGATAAAGGAGAGAGGAGAACGTTCACTTCCCCTTCAATTTGCTTGATTTTTTTAGGCCTAGTTTGAGCGTTGGTTTGAGTAACAGATACATCTTCACTTATTTTCACTTTTCGCTTTTAAAGTTTGAAAATATTTATCACCACTTTATCACCAATTCTAATCACTGGAATTAATCGGATTTAAAAAATTAGTACTGTCGTGTGTGTCTTAGAGGACAAGCGAATTTTTGTTGACCAAAAATCGCCGAATTTCTGTCGTTTTGTACTCTTAGAGACATAGGACAGTATTTACCTTTTTAATTTAAAAATTAGAAGACAAATTGCCGTACTTGTCTTAAACGCAAAAGACACTAAAATAGGGTGAAACAAAGGGCGAAAACAAAGAATTTTGAAACGTTTTTTGCCAGGCTATGTTTCCATGAGTAGGCTAAATATCGAAATCCTGCCTATGCGTCGAAATTTATCACGACGTCACAAGAATAGAAATAGACCAATGAAATCTCTGGATTCTCGAAAAGTGACCGATGAAATCAGTGAATTTCTCTATTTGTGACGTAGTGATAAAATTCAACGCATAGACAGGATTTAAGATATAGCGCCTGATTTAGGAGATCGGGAAATGTCCATACAAACATTTTTACGCAACGACAGCTGTAAAAATTGAGTTTGAAATTCAGAAATAAAATTTCAAACTCGATTTTGACACCTGTCCAATAATTTTGTTTTTGTGTGTGTGTTTTATTTCATAAACCAATGAGCGCGTACGATTAACTTTGACATAAATAAATTAAGTTATGGATAAACAGTGGAGGCCCTACAGTATGTCACATTTTTGGTCATATTTTTATATTTTTGCTGAAACCTGATTGACACTCCTGATTGGTCAATAAGCATTCAAATCTGTGAAGCACCTACGTGATTGTAAATTAAAACGTTTTGATTGGTTTAGGTTGGCTCCTGCAAAAAAGTAAGATTATTAGCGAAAATGTGACATCGCCGAATTTGCTAATATGATATTGGCAATATCGTCTAAACGCCAACGCAATTTGATGTTTTTATTCCAAATTACTTTGAATGCGCATTAATGACGTCATTTTTCAATATTTAATTTCCAAAATTTACTTGGTTTGAATTTTTGAAATAATGACGTCATTTCAACCGCGTTTTTCATTTTTGAGCGAAAAACTAAATTTATGTCGCAATATATCCCGGGAAGTGCCCAATATCATCGACATTTTCCGCAATAAACGTTCGGCGATATTTGGCCTCGCTCTGTACTCGTTTTTTTTATTTCAACAGCCTACAACGGTTGTAGTACAACCCCTTAATTATTTTGCATGTTTATTGTCAGTAAATCATTGATAAATAATTTATATTAATTCGAACTTTCCCGATTTCTTGTTTCCTTCCTTTATTGCTCTATATTTCCAACTGGCTGATCTGCTAATGATTGAAGGGATATTTTTTCTTATTAATAAATTCATTTTGTACAGATAATATATGCAGGAATCCTGTAGCAGGATATTTTTAACGATTTCTCTTGGAATACAAATATTTCTCGTGAAAGTATTTCTTTCTATTCTTCATTCTTTCCAGATTTTGGCCAATGAGAATACATTTGTTACTTTAGTAAATAAATGGCTTGAATTGATTCTCATTGGATGGGGGAAATGTATGAGTCAACATTTCAAATAAATGCGTTTGATGCTCAAACGTTTGGCAGCAAACTTTGGCTAAATATTTTCACAAACAAAAACTATGAGCATTTCAGTTATTTATTTATTTTTCGAAAATGTTATGAAAGTTTTTTTAGATAATTCTCATCCAGTTCTATTCCAGAGTTATGAAAAATATGACTCATATTTCGGGAACCCTACAGACTGAACTACGGGCTGCTAGTAAAACGCCAAAATNCTGGAACCGATATTAGCAACTACGGTTTGATTTCCAACAGAAACGTTGCTTAAAATCAAAAAATAATTTTTATGAAAAACTTTAATTTTTTTCTAGAATCCGCTGTGTTCAAAATAAGACCATAGTTGCTGATATTGTTTTCAGCAAACCGTACTCAAGGAATCTGTTGGTGGCATTAAAATTTTCTTATTCTCACGTTCATATTCAAAATTGTAGATTGCGCTAGCTTTTTTGTCGACTTACAGCCAATCAGGCGGAAATTCGAAAAAATACAACCAATTCGATGTTCACTACTCCTTGAGATTGTTACATTTCGAAATTGACGTTTCTTGCATTTTCACAGAAAAAGACTTTTATCAAACCGTCGAAAAACACCCGTTTCGGCACATTCAACCAGATTGCTGACCCCTGAGGCCACAAATCAAGAAAAAACCGAACCGATTCACTAAAATTCAGACAATTTTCCGGATTCTCACCAAGTCTCAAAACTTTCTGATATATGCTCTGGGATTCTTTTTTTTAAAGCTGAGGGACTGAGGGGGCTGTTTAATCGCAGTTAACCAGATGGTTGGTGGGAGTTTTCTTAATGCATGTTTTAAAAATGTCCAGTCTGCATTTGTCTAACCGTACGAAGCCCCCTTAAAATAACCAGAAATTATTTCCTCCAAGATAGTTTAAATACATCGATACCCATTTTTGAATTTTTGTATTTAAAATCGTCTGAGGAAACCTATCGCAATTTTATATATTGAGTGATTGCAGTTAAGTGTGTTGATTTGAAAAACAATGAAACCATTTTTTATTATTTCGGGATTTCCAAAAATTTGATTTTAGCAGTAAAATTGTATAAAGATTAATTATCAAAAAATTGAGGCAAAACATACATTAATTTTTGTTTTTGAGTGCTACTGCACTATAGCGATACAATTCGAAAATATTCAAATATTGATTTGAAAACAGATCAATCAGAGCCAGCTTTTGAATCAAAATCTTGATTTAAGAACAGTTTCATTCAAAAATTACCATGTAGCAAAAATTTTTAACCGAGGCCTTGAAACATGAGTAACTAAAGGTTTATTTAACTATTGGGTTCTACGATACGTTGTTTTCAACATTTTCACCCTAAAAAACACAAAAAAATTTCCATGAGAGAAACCCCTCAAGCCACTGTGTTTTTCAAATTACAATCAAGTCTGATATAGATTAAAATTTATGAATCATAATTTTTGGAGATCAATTTGCTTCATTAGAATTTTTAGTGTCATTGGCAATGACTCAGTCATTGGCGATGACTCAGTCATTGGCGATGACTCAGTCATTGCTTAGTACATATCCCCTATTCACACTTTTGTGAATATCTCGGACCTGATTAGGAAACGTAGTGTATTTTCAAGTAGTAGGGCCGAGATATTAACAAAAGTTTAATAATTAGATTTGTTTTGTATTTTTGAATTAAGACTGTAATTTGTATTTTTGAAACGATGTGTAGTTTCGGACCAAAGAGGACAATGATTCTCCGACAATCTACTTTACTCCAAAACTCAACAAGCGTTTATGACCATAATTACAGAAAATTATGTAAGATGAAAATTGGTCCATAATTTGCTTATTACATAATTTTGTGTATTATTTAATGATAAGAGAGTCCATTGATATTAAACATTAACATTTATAGAGCCCCATTAATGATTTCATAGGAAAGCTTTGGAGAGTAGCAACACATTTCTGAGGATGAAAGTATTGTTGGAGCACCTGATTGTCAGAAAGTAAGCAAAAATATAACTTTAATTTTGAATGCAATAATTCGGAAACTAATTGAAATTCTAAATAGTTAGTATGAAAGTTAAAACTAAATAGAAAATTGCTTTTGTTTACGAAAAATCTTCCTTTAAATTTAATCAAGTCTATTTTATTCAAATTATGAGAATTTGTATGCGTCATTCCGAAAAAGATCTGCAAACTAAAAATAGCATCGAGAAATTCTTTGTCATTGACATGGGAAAAAATACTTTAAGTTTCAATCTTAATTTATGCATAACGTAACGCTCGTTATTTAATTTAAAGATCATTATCAAATTGATAGGGTTTTTTGGAATCTGACAGGTCCTTATAAAACTCAATTCGGTTAAAGGCCTCGAAATTAAAGTTTAGTTATCAAAAAAGTAATTGTTATTTTCTAAAAAAACCTATCCCGATCTATGTTTCAAATCGTTCGCTGTAAACCTTTAAAAAAATAAAAAAAAATCGTGAAAAGGCTATCCCTTTATCAAGCCTGGGCTGGGTTGCATGTCGTCCAAAACACCTTTTACGCGACTTTTAAAAAATCGTAAAATTTTTCAGAATATATTTGATAGAAAAACCTTTCCTGTTTGTCTAAATTTCCTGCTGATTCCTGTGCATCTCTAAACTTATATTGCCAAGAAGAAATCGAATCTTGCAACGAAGACGTTTTGAATCCTCTCTCCTCTTGTTTGTTCTTCTTGCCCTTTTTATTTTTTTTACTCCCGTTTTTGCTACCAGAAGGTCCTTCTCTACTTACAATATTCACAGGATTTAGTGCCGAGAGATTTTCAGGGGCTATAAGATTCAAAGTACCAGCAGCCATTTGTAATTCAAACATATCTAAAATAACTATAGTTTTTCTCGTATAGGTTACTCACCTTTTTTATGTTTCAAAACTTAAAATCAAAAAAGTACATTCGATCAACTTTGAGCTAAAATAATTTTGAAATCAAATGATGTTTCTTGGAATAAAAACTTATGCTTTATAAATTATGTGCCTTGATGCACTAATTATTTTAATTTTTGTATCGAAATTGAGTTTCTTCGAAAACTTGAGTGATAGAGACCTAAAATAGCCAGAATCGACGAAAAATGACGATTTTTCTGGAAAAAAGGTGATGAAACCTGCTCGTTGTTATTTTTTTTACAAGTTTATCCTGTTCAGAGGAAGTGACAGAGTGATATCAGTGTGATGTACAATAGGGATTTCAAGCGATGAATGAGTGTGAAGGCCGTCTGTCGGCAAATTAGGGACGAATATTTTTCAGTCTAGTACATTCTCACGGTTTTTGTGTTCACTCCCTCTGAACAGGATATTGTTCAATAGCACCGTGCGATCATGTTAACGGCATAAAAATATTTACAAAAATTCCCAAAAATGATAGCATCTACCATTATATTATTTAAATAATTTATTATTTGCAGCATTTCGCTTTTCCAGCGCAAGAACTACAAATGTTTCAGACTCCGTATTTTGGTAGTTTTCAAACTGCAAAAAAAAACGAAACGCCACAGAGCATTGATTTTATAAAAGTCAATCATGGCAAGCTCAGCATATTAATTTTAGTTGTCTTTCAAGATTTTATGCGAAATAATTTTACGTGCGTGAAACTGAATCATTTGTCGTGTTTCGGTTTAAAAAATAAATTCATAAATGTAACGTATGATCGTTGCGTCGAGATAAATGGTGATTTGTGAAATCCAAATAAGCTAGAATATAATTTTCATTCGATTTCACGAAGAATAGTATCATCGGATCCCGTTCAAAATTCTCTATATTTTATATTTGCAAAATGAATTATATAAGCGCTTTGTGAGTGGCTATATAAGATTAAGTACAACTAATCACTAAAAGTCATGTACAACCATCAGCATTGGTCCGTGCGAAAACATTTTTCTGCGTTGTTGTCCTAAATTTAACGAGACTCTAAATTCAAACCTTTCGTTAGTTCCAATCCAAATACATCTGCATTCAGCGACAATAATATGAGACCCTTCATAACCACGAAAGTTGCTCTCCTTTTTTTCAAAAATTATAAAAAAATCGGAAAAGTAAGGATTTTCCTATTTTCAAAAATTAAAGTAAAAATCGGTTACAACAACCTTTGTTTAAAAGTTGCTTGAATGAATGATGGTCAAAAAAAAGTTGATTTTATGTTTAAGAAATTATGAATCAGATTATGAATATTAAACAAATTTGTCTTTATCACTGCTTGTTCTTTGATAAAACATGTTAACAACAAATTCAAAGCTGACGAAATATGTTAGACACTTATTCGTAGGGTGGGTTTTAATTATGACTCATACAGTATATACCGGTATGCAGTTTCAAAGATCAACGATTTTATTCCTGTGGTTTGAAAACTAGCATTAATATATTAGGTTAGAAGACTGACATTTAATTATTAGGATGAACAGCGTTTTAACGGGTTGCCAGTAAAAACGCCAAATCGTAAAACGCCAAATTTGAAAATTATAAATAAAAATGTCAAAATATACAAATGGTATTTTTCTTGGATAAAATAGTGCAAAAAAGTGGACTGAAAGTATTAATGTAGTTAAAGTGAGAAACACATACTGTAACTACAGCTGTAGTAGTAACCCACCGTTTTTGGAGATTATTCATCTAAATTCTGACGGCCTTTTTCCAATTTAGATCTCTACACAAAATATAAATTATGTTTTTATTTGGGTTATTTTGAGTTTTATTGTTGAGGTATGACATAATTGATGCAGAAAATGTAGGAACGGCCATAATCTTTAATTTAATCTCAGTTCCTGCAAAACACTTTTTTGTCATTTTTTTGACTTTTTTGAAAATTTCCTGTCATTTTGTTGCAAGTTTATGGCAAGCGAGTTTTTAATTTGACTCATAACGAAATTTACCATGTATTTTCAGATTCACGAATTTTTCGTCAAATTTCAGAATTTTCTAGTTTTTCGAAAATAAACGTATTACTGTTTATTCGAATTTTCAACCAGATAAGGAATGCTAATTTATAGAAGCAAACTTGATTATCAAAAATATGAAGAAGTCATTCTTGATGCATTTTAGTCTACTCAAAAGTTAAAAAACGGGGATCGCTTCAGAGAGCCTAAATTAAAAAAAAATATTATTATTGAATCAATGAGAATTATTTGTTATTTTTGTCTTTTCGGAAATGTTATATTTTAGATATCGAAAATATAATTTTTTAAAATTTCAACAGAAGAGTTCAAACGACTTCTTACAAGAAGGGTATATTTTTGCTTTTGGGACAACCTCGGACAGCCTTGTGACGATATTTTAATTGAGGACATCAAAATTGCTATGCAGTTTTTAACTGCATTTCATTATTTGTTTTAATTACATTTCTACATTATAGTAAGAAAGTCCTTTTTCTGGATGAATTATTGGTCCTCATAAAAACTGTCAATTAATTTTGATAATTTTAAAAAAAAACGTTCATTATTTTCTCGATTCATAACCGAGATTTTTTGAACGAAAATTCGGGCTTCATGAAACCGCTGGATGGCTACTTTTGTGGGACAGTATTAAGATTTTAGCATTTTTATTTGCCGTTCGACATCTCTTACTGTAACTATATAATGAAGTTTTAATCTTTTTTAAATAAAATTAAATTCGGAAGATTTTGATACTTTCAAGACAAAATTATTCAAATTTCCGTTTAAAGATTCCGCAATATTATGATTAATTGAAAGATATGTCCCCTTAAAATTCAAAATTGTTTCATAATAACTCGATTTTTCACAAAAGTTATCTGTAAACTTTTCTGATATATATGTATATCGCTGGAATTACTCAAAATGAGCTTAGTAGAATCGCCATTTTTGTACTCGACCATATTTTTATGTTTAAAAAACGCTATAGCACTTCCCGGACAATCAAATTTCACGGGTTTGGATTTTCTTTTATTGCATCTGAGCCGTATTGAGAAAAACCCTTTTTGTTTTTTTGATTTTTGAACTCTTTGGGTTGTGAAAACTTTATTGTAGATGGCAGATCCCTTTTTCAATATGTATTTCGGCTTATTTTTGTTTGACTTTGAGACACCTCGTAGATAAACTGTTTCTTCTAGCACTATTTCTTCATCTTCGGTAGTTTCAGGCTCGAATTCGGTCACTGGTTGGACTTTCGGTTCGGCTGTAGGTTCAGGCTCGCATTCAGCCACTAGTTGGGCCTCTGGTTCGGATGATGTGAAGTCTGAACTGTAATTCACCAAGCCATCTAGTGACTTGTTCAAATCATCTAAGCAAAAGCTTTTGAAGGTCACCAACCGTGACCTGTATCAGATTATAAATAAAAAAAAATTAACAGGTATAATAAGAAAACGGCATTTTTTTTAAATTTTCGAACTTTTTTTCTTGATCTTTGAAAAATTCTGGACAAAATATACTTTTTCATAACTATGATAAATTAACAATGCTGAAAAATTAATACCAGTATTTTTATTGAATTTGTGAGGGCGAGAGAAGGTTTTCAAGATTTGTAACAAAATGTGTTCTTTGTTTGGAATTGTGGTCTAGTTCACTACTCTCGGAATTAATAATTTTATTATAACAATTTTTATTTATAAAATCCCATCTCACCCTAACAAATTCTTGAGATTACTCTACTAAAGACCCTTAAAAACCTTACCTACAGTCCATTTTTAATTTAAATTGTTTTGTTTGAAAAAAATAATTTTGTGATAAATACTTTTTTCTAAAAAATTATATTTTGGTGTTCTACGATAAATTGACTACGAGAAACTGAAACTTGGTGGATCTTTTTAAAACCTTACCTCACGTCGATATTAAATTGTAATAGTTTCCTATGCGAAAAAAGTCTTGTACTCAACATTTTTTTCTTGGAAATTTATATTTTGGCGGTCTAATAGAAATTTATTTTGGTTGATACCTTTTATTTAATTTTAAAAGTTTTGTTTGCGAAAAAATTTTTGTACTTAACATTTTTTCTAGAAGATATTTATTTTGGCGTTTTACAGGAAAATTTAACTTTGGCGATCTACTGAACAATGATATCTTTGGCGTTCTACGTAAAACAATTTTTTTCGCGTTTTACGAAATCCTCACTTTCAGCAGTTCTCTTTTTTTTGGCGTTTTACGAATACCAGTAAAACGCCAAAATTTTCAAATTTTGTCGTTTTACGATTTTGGCGTTTTACGGGCAGCCCGTTTTAACAGGAAGTTAAAAAATATTTAGCAAGCACACTTTAAAGCTTCTTGCCCAAATTTTTTCTTCATTTTCCAGGTCATCCGAGCTCCGCAACAAAATTTATATCGATTTTTTTATTTTTACGGGAGCGATAACAAAAAAACGAGTCTTAAAATTTTCACTAGACCGTATTTAATAGCTTCCCGAAAAAATGTCCCCTCTATCTAGATTTTTAGGATATATTTACGGTTTATAAATCAAATTAAGAGTTCATCAGATATTTTTTTAATTCAGATTTGGCTTTGTTCTAGAAGCATATGAACTTGATTTTATCTATAACTATTAGTATATACTATCGGGAGTCGGCTTGAAAAAACCTGATGTGATTGAGATCGGGTCTATTACTTTTATGATATCAAAGAATGAAATTTGATAAAAAATGATTGATTGTGGGTTTTTACAAACATTCAAGCACTTTTAAGCATTTTGGTTTCAGCCTGTAACAGAACATAACTATGACATGTTTGAGAATTTCACAATTAAAAAATTTCACGATCGGTTTTTTGATCTTTCGTCCGTGAAAATAAGAAAATCGTTTAAATCTTCGAAACTTGCAATATTTTCTGTTTTATTCGCAAAATGCTTGGCTACACTTTTTATTCGCTTAGTTGTCTTGCCTTCTGATGATCATGTTTAAACTTCTTGTCCACATGGCTGATAAGCGGAAATTTTTGTTAAAAACTGAGTCTGCCTGAGTGTTATGTTCGATAAATGTCTATCAACAAGCAAGCCTTTCTAGTTTTTCAAATAAAATTCTCTCCTTATCACTAGTTGTGATTTACCAGTGTCAAGACATGTCAAGTTCTGAGAAGTTATTTTGTGCCAATTTTTACAGCAAATCTTTGTTCTCATTGTTTCATCCTAGTTATAAAGTGTTCGAATCAGGGGTCGGCATAACTTTTGAAAAACCTGATCGGATCAAACATGATCGGATCGCAAATTTTGAAAACCTGATCGGATCGAACTTGATCGGATCGCAAATTTTGAAAACCTGATCGGATCGAACTTGATCGGATCGCAAATTTTCAAGACCTGATCGAACTTGATCGGATCAGAGGTTGACAAAAACCTGATCAAGTTCGATCCGATCAGGTTATGCCGACTCCGGGTTCGAATAGAAAAATTTTTTAGGCAACTGAAATGATTTTTGAGGAACTGGTCAACGCAAATCTAGAAACAATTTTTAATCAGCTAAGTTTTTGTTGAAAGTTCACATCTTATACTTTATTCGATTCCGAATAAAGAGTGGCATTTTCAGACCTAAAGTTACTTCATAAAAAACTATTTGCTCAATTCTGTAACAAGAGTGAATATTAAAAAATGAGTTTCCTCAGTTTTCAAGATTTGTTTACAATCAAAACGAGTTAAAAATTTTATTTAAGGGGGTACTGGTCTAGGAGGAGATAGATTTTTGGTGAAAAAAATGCTAAAAATCGCAAAAAATCGGTAGTTTTCTGCAATTTCTAAAAAAAGTGAAGTGACTTTTGAAAAAAA
>SCLH01000808.1:237853-278990 GCA_004367855.1 Oikopleura vanhoeffeni
GGGAGCACTTTATAGCTTTATTAAAATTTATATTATGTGCTCTTCGAGCAAAGGGGAGTATTTACTCCCAGTCTGATTGTAAGTTATGACACATAACCCACAGTGTATTTTTGATAGTTCGGTGGACTCTCTCGAGCTGTCCACTAGACTGCGGTCGGTATGCTGCGTGAATGTTATGGTGTATTTTGAATTCTTCACAAAAATTAGAAAAAATATCGTTTATAAAGTGAACGCCGCGGTCTGAGCCTATTATTTTAGGTATACCGTATTCAAGTATAAAGTTTTTTAACCCCGAAACGGCATCTTGGCCACGGTCGCGATATGTTGGGTGGCAATATAGCCAACGGCTGAAGTTACACATTCAGAATTTCACAAAAAACTAGAAATTCACAAGTCGTTCCTGAGACTTTGGGGAAGAACATTGGAAAAAAGCTACCGTTCGGACCTTAATCCAGGCTTTGCGGCGAAGTTGATGTACAAATTTGAAATTTCTATATATCTTCAAGGAGGAGTAGACTTTTGCGCGAGGCTCCCTAATACGCTGTTTTGACCACTAGAGGCAAGATTTCAAAAAATTTTACCGCTCGGAGATGCGCATTGATATTTGAAAGTTAAATTGCAAATAACATGTAAAAATGATCAGAAATGAATGAGGAGTAGGCTTTTTAGTAATTTTCGGGACGCCTAGTAAAAACCATTTTCCATGTGTAAGTTGAAGTATCAGATGCTCTGAATGGTACTGGCAACTTTCTAAAGAGTTGTACTACGTTTTTGGAAAAAACAATTAATTATTTTTGATGCATGGTTTCTCAGACACTTCACTCGTAAATGTTGTAGAAAATAGCCTAATTATCGACGCCCACACCAAATTATTTTTGAGCGAAATAGAAAATAAAATCTTTGAACAAAATTTAATTTTCACCTGTGATTTATAACAACACTGAATCGTTAAAAAAATATAACAATGAGGTGTGTTTCAATTCTCTGGGATCTCAACTTCGCCCGCTTGTGGTCGCTGAATATCTCTAAAATCGCGAACGTGTGATCCTAGAGATTTGTGGCACAGATCATTGTTATTTTTCTGGACTGATTTATTTTTAAAATTTCAGTAAAATATTTTTCTGAACGGTACTTCTGAAAGCAAAGAGACACTTGAAATAAACAAAATTGAAAAATGGAATCACAATCAAAAACTTTCAAGATTTTTTCAATTTATTTGTAGTCGGTATTAGAGTTCAAGAACACATATCCTCCCTGAATTCAACACACAAATGGTTTGTATTTTTACCTAGGCAATTTTGATCTAGTGTACTCGGAATAGGATATATGAGCAATCACAAAATGTATTTCAAAAATCAGGAAAAGTTTACAGAATAATTTTACAGGAATTTATGTCTTTGTAATTCTTGGATATTCTACACAGCATTGACAACTTTAGAGAGATGAATTATTAAAATCCTATCAAAGACATTTTGAATAAATTGTGTGGAAATGATAATTAATGAGCAGAAAATTTATATCAATTTCGGTTTATGAGTATATCGAATATTGGGATCCCTAAGCCTTTACTTTCGCGTTCGATTGGCGTTTGGCCAATGAGAGCACCGGATATCGCTACTGATCAATGAAAGCTACGAAAAATTTTTCAGACGAAAACGCGAAAGAACAGGCCTAGACATCTGCTTTTGAAATATAGTAAGGGGTTGGTCAACCCTGTAAAACCTTATTTTAAACATTTTGAATTGTATTTTATGAGAAGAATAGATGTTTAATGCGGATGCATTCTAAGCATATTGATACCTCTACCCTTCAAGGTCTCTTATGACGTCTTTCTAAGTCCAAATATGTCATCCTACGCATATTATGACCGATTAAAAAGGGTCTCAAAATCATTGAAGAGGGACGGTTTTTTTTATATCTCGGCCCAATTTTTTTATATCTCGGCCCAATATCGCCGAATTTGCCAATATCTCCAAAATTGTATGGCAAAAAATTCCCGTTATAAAGGCCCCCAGTACAAAAAGAGTGCCCAATATCGCCGAATTTGCCAATTTCGCCGAGATTTTTGGGCAAAAAACTTTCGGCGATATTGCCCCCCCCTCCTGTTTGCGATTGACATGATTCTCATCTATTTCTTGGCCGTCAATTCGGTTATTTTGTTACCTGATGCTACTGTGTGTTGAAATTTAGACAGTTCATATGATGACGCATTGAGGTTTACAAGTAAGTCTCCCAAAAGAAGAACAAAAAATTTCGTTACTTATTTCCAGGCATCATATTTGATGAAATAGAAATTTCTCAGATAAACAATCATCGCATGATAAGAAAAAATTCGAATCTTTCGTTTTCGAATTTAATTTAGGGTTTCTGAACAGATGTTTCAGCTTTTATACTTATTTATCAATTTTTGTAATTTTTTCAACTACTAATTATGGTGCCTTGAATTTAACCTTATTATTTAGTCAGAAATTAACATTTTTGCAAATTATATAAAAAACAAATTTCAAAAATGACTTGAACTGCAAAAGTGGTAATTCCTATTCTCTAATGGCCTTTCATCAAAATTTTGCCCGAATTTAAAACTTCGGTGAAGATATAGCTAAGTTCGGCAGTGAGTCGCCCGACAATTCAAAATATTTTTGAGATCAGAGTCTGATCATCAGACCTGAGGCTATGTGATAAATATTTCTTTCGTGATAAGTAATGCTTTTAAAAGCTTAAACTTAAATAATTTTCAAAATTTTCAAAAATGCTTAATTTTGAGATTATGATTCATGATTCAATTATAAATTTGTTTTCATTTTGTAATATATGACGTTTCTGGGGCTCAATATCGCCGAAAGTGTTTTTACAAAGAATTTGGGCATTTACGGCGAGATTTGCACTTTCGGTGACATGGGGAGAAACTATTTTTTTATCGCAAATGCAAACGGGTTGGCGTTCTAAAAAACGTCATAATTTAGCAATTTTTTTTGAATTGTTAAGGAGTTTTACAATAGGTTAAAATGAAGCAAAAATTTTGCTGCAAAATACAAAAATGTGTGGAATAACGTACCTCACCAAACGTGATGAAATACAAATTTAAAAACGTAGATTTTGGTAATTTGATCTTTAGGGGGGTAATTTGATCTTTAGGGGGTATCCCGGTTTCTAATTTGACATATTCTCGATAAAATATTAGCCAAACACTGCTTCAAGAATTAATTCAGATTATCATTTTGTAAACTAGCCTTCAGCTTGCGTCATAAATGTGCCAAAACTTTTTATGCTTACACTCCGTGACACATAAGCGAAACAAGAAACATAACGCAAAACGGAAAATTATCTCCTCCCAGGTTTTATTATGAAAAAAACTTAATTTAATACAACCTGTATAATTACTATTCAAAACTTTACAGTGGCGTTTTTGTCGATAAGTGCTATATTTTTTATAGAACATGCAAAAAACCACCGTTTTTGGACATTACGCCTCGAAAAATCTATCTCCTCCACTTAAATTTGCAGTTAGCTCAAATTTCGCAAAAGCTAGTTCAAAACAAACCGAAACTTTACAGTGGCGTATTTTGCAATTTCGACCCAAACTCAAAATATGAATTTTCAAGGTCACGTGGAAAAATTTCCGAAAAAAATGTGCTTCGATTTTTTCGAAAGTAGGCTCAAAAGAAAGCTGGGGAAACACTGAAGAGAAAGTTGGCTTACGTCAACCCGATATTTGAATTTTAGTGAACAAATTGACATAAACGTTTTTTGAACATAATTTTGAGAAAAATACTTAGAAAAAAATCGAAAAACGCAATTTTTCGAAAAAATTTTTGTTGTCAATTGGGTTGTTTTATGCGTTCAAAACATAAAAAATTAATTTGGTGCATTTTTATGCCATAAAAACTGCAGAAAATGTAGGAACCGGGATACCCTTAAATATCATTCATGACGAAGGCAAAGTAATGAATGATACAAAACTCAAGCGCCCACGGAATTTTGGCTTATTCGGTGATATTGGCATTGACAGAAATCAAGCTGAAAGTCATGAAATTGCATAGGTTTATTTGGTGATATCGGCAAAAACGTTGATATTTGGCCGGCAATATTAGGCCCCCGCTGTGAAGTCATTTAAAAAACTTAAAAGAATGAGTAGTTGAAAAAGCCAAAATGTTCATGGTGTTAATTGTCCACTGGACACCCTATTTACTACTGAGAGACACTTTGTTTGAGAAAAAAAAGAATATAGTAATATGAATTGAAAATACCGTTGCGCAAGACTTTTAGTCGATTCACGTAACAATTATGTATTCTTGACTGTTTTGTATATATTTTGCTATTTATCGAAAAATATAGACAGAACAGTCAAGAATACATAATCGTTACGTTAATCGCCTGAAAGTCCTGCACAATAAATTGAATACAGATTTATTATTTGTAGCACTGGAATTCAAATTAAATACCCCTGGTTTTAGTAGAAGCTGTGGACATCTGTTTTTCTATGAATATAATATTTTTATTCAAATTTTAATTTGATTAAACTGTAAATATAATATTTCATAATTAACCATCTGAGGTACCACTGACAGAATTTGTCAAACCTTCGAGAGGAAATGATAATGACGCAGCTTAAGGTCTATCTCAAAATGCCTGAGTTTTCATGTTTCTTGATGTTTAGCATTTCAGTCGCATATCCTATTCCGAGTAAAGTAGATCAAAAATGCCTAGGTAAAAATACAAACCAATTACAACGAGAGTGAGACGGGCCAACCAACCAATCAAATCCCTGAATTGAACACACAATTGGTTTGTATTTTACCTAGGCAATTTTGATCTACAGTACTCGGAATAGGATATATATCCCCTATTCACACTTCTGTTAATTATCCCCTGATTAGGAAACGTAGTGTGTTTTTAAGTAGAAGGGCCGGGATATTAACAAAAGTGTGAATAGGGGATATGGGGTGGCAATTCTGATTCTTATTTTTTGTTTATAAATAAAATTTATCTCCTTTTCATATGCTTTTTTCCCAAGTAGTCTAGTTTTTCTACCGTTACGATGAATTTGTATCACATCGAATAGAAATTCTAGACCAAGACATATAAAAAACGATCCAAAAAGGCAAACGACGAAAAATATGTTCACCTCAAGTGTTCCAAAATTGGGTCGATAGTAAAATGTATACAAAGTGAAATGTAAAAATTTTATTAATTGATGTACAATAATTCGTATTCATTTAAGAGCTACTTCTGGCTTAGATTTCCTCATGCTTATCTTTTTCACAAAACAAAAGTTTCTATATCTTTCTTTCACCCTGTGTCACATAGACTATGTGACATAGTCCATGTGGAATATTTTGAACATGTGTAGTAAACATAGTGTGTTTTTTAGTAGTAGTGTCCAAACATTCCAGATAGTGTGAAAAAAGGATATGGACTAAGAGGCCTTTAGTTGACAGATTGTGACTATTTGAACAATAAAAACAACGCAGGATATTAGTCCTTAATCAAAGCCCTTGATTGTAGAATAGGCGGATTTCATTGATCAGATTTGGGTGAAACAACCGATCAAATGTTCTGAATGCGCATTTTTAAATAGTCACGATCTGTTGTTGAATGGCCCTTAATCCATATTCGTGAAAATACATTATAAAAACTCTTAAAATGATGCCAAGAAATTTCTTTTTGCCCTTATGACAATTATGATAAACTATCGTGAATTTCCTATAGTGTATACAATTTTTTAATATAAATTCCAAATTAATACGTGAGAAGTACGCTTGTGCATCGTTAGTTTAAAAAGCAGTATTTCAAAGAAGTCTATGAAAAAGTTGTCCCTAATTTTTAAGGTTAGTTGCGATTTTCTGTTGTGGGGTATAATTATTTTTTCGTATTCTCTTAGTTTTTTATTAACATAAATTAGGAATCTATTGAATATATTCTATGTATTCCTTCATTTACTTGCTTTTAACTAAACAAAAAAATAATTATTTTTGTTTAATTTTAATTCATACTAGGAAAAAGTAATTAAATTCCAAATAAATTTCAAGGGAGTCATTTCAGTTCAATTTGCTCAATTAAGATATCCTAGTTAATAACTAAACGAATAATATGTGTTAATTGTCTAATTTTCAATAAATTCTGAATGAATGGGGTCCCATTATGGGACATTTTAGTTTATAGCTAAACAAAAGAAATAATTTTTTGTTAAATTTTTACTTTAATTCAATTGATGAAATTAAGGGCGGTATTCTTGTTCAATTTACTCAAATTAACAAGATGGTGTTCTTCTTGCGTGATCACTTGATTTTTAAACGCGAGCCAATTAGCATGCATATCATAAATCACAAAGTATTATAAGGCGAATTGGATGCGAAAACTACATCTTCTAAGCAAAAGAGCTGACAACGGTCATCCCGGGTCAATTTTTTTTCATCAGGGTCAATTTTGTTTCTTTGAACAAACCGGTGTCACAAGCAAGTGTAGTAAATTTTATTAGTAGTTCAGAAACAATATTCGCTTGACCTTTCCGTCGATTGAAATACGGAAATCAAATAGATACTATAAAATTTCACATGTGATTTGGCATTATTTTTTAAGGAGATTTCCAAAAACTAATAATAATAATTTTTGGACTTGATTTGCGGAAAATTTTCATTATATTTCTAAAAAGTCGACAACAAAATGACAAATAAACATTTCATGATTTTTCAAACAGCAGTCAGAAAATATGTAAACATGCATGAAAAAGTAAAAGTGGCTATTTTTTTTCGTTTTTATTCACGGATTTCAAAAGTTAAATCAGAAAAAATTTTGAACAAAAAATGCTTGAAATTTTCATGATGCTTTGAATTTTTTCGAAAATTTTACGAATTATAAAATAAAAGTTTGAACTCAAATCGTTCAGCTAACGATAGTAAGCACAGAAAAATAAACCAACTTATAATTTTCGTAAATCAAATTGAAGCCAATCTGCCACATCGCTGCTACCCCCTTAATATAACATTTTAAAAACGTGTTATTATCACCCAATCGATTTTCATATTTCGAATCTGTAATTTTTGATTTTTCTGGTTGCCCTAAAAATTAAAAAAAAAATTTCCGTCGTGTTATTGTATTTTTTTTGTTTTTTGATCAAAATTTATCTTTTTTTTGATAAAATCTCAATGTTTTGCAAAAAAATTAAAATTTTAATGCATTCTCATGTTTCTTATCTGGCAAAAGTCCTCAAATATCCTTATGCCTATTGTACATTCTTCAAAATTTAAACATTTCACGTTTTAAACATTTTAATGACGACCCCCAAATTTGATGTTGCTCAAAAAAATTGAGTGGAAATTCAAGAAATCCAAATTTTTTCTCTAGAGCATACAACTGTTGAATTTGTTGAAAAGTAAAACATATTATAAAGACCCAATAATGAAGTTCTTATGTGTAATTCGTGAAACTCGATTATTCACATCCAAGTTTATTTAAAATGTACGACAATCTAGTTATCTTAAAATCATGTTATTCTCGACTTGCGTTTTCAAATCAGTTAGCTAGGAAATTATTATTTTGGTCCTTGCATATTTGCCGGTTGTATTTTGCATAATTTATGTAACAATATCAAAATATGTCTCGAAGTTGACCGAGGTTCAAAAACTGCTGAAGTAATTTTTTTATTCATTGATAGTTTGTCTCATAAAAAAATAGCAAAGAGCAAATTTATTGTTTAGTGCCCAAAATTTTCTAAAATCTGATAACTGGATAAATTTTGTTCAAACTTCAGGGAAAATATTAAGTCTTTTTTTTATTTTTGGCATTTTAAACGCGCTTTAAGGGGTGATGCGACTCTGATTTAATCAAGGCCTTAGAGGCATTAAAAATGCTTCAAATTGATACGAGGTGATATTTGAGTGTACTACGAACCCGATCATCAAAAAAAAATTTCCGAAATTATTGCATTTTTTCGTTTTTTTTTTAGAAAATACTTAAGTATTTTTCAAAAAATTAAGTCAAAAAATAACGTTTGCTTAAATTTGAACACTCAAACTTCAAAATATCGTCTTGACGTAAGCCAACTTTCTCATCAGTTTTTCACTGGCCTTTTTAAGCCTACTTTTTAAAAAATCGAAGCCTTTCTTTTCGGAAATTATTTCGAAAATGATCAAAAAAATCATACTTCGAGTTTTAGCTGGAAATTGCAGAAAAACTTATTTAAACTCTTACATATGTACTGAGGAATACTTGATAAACATTTGAGTCATTTTTCAAATATATCCTTGGAGGAGATAGATTTTGAAGTCTGAAATTGTAAAAAATCGTCGGTTATTTGACGTTCTAGAATTGTTCAGTCACCGAATCTAAAAAAGCTTTTTTTCTGTGAAAATTTGAGCTCAATTTGATTTACAGTCTGGGAGGAGATAGATTTTGCAGTTTGGAAAGGTCAGCTTGTTACGAAACTGTACCTGTTGGTGTAACGGTCAAAAATAATTTGTGATGTACTTTTTCGCAAGATTATGGATAGATCGACAAACAACAACAGGTACAACAATAATTATTTTTGTTTTCTCATGAGCTCTTAGTTTTCAGTATATATACAGTTGTACTGTAACTTATAGTATCTTTACGAGGCGACATTTCTTTAACTTGTAAATCTATCTCCTACTAGGCGCTATATCGAAATTAGTTCAAATTGTTACAGAAGACGTAACGATGGCATGCCAAAGTTTAAGCGAGCTTTTCTTGATCGAATGACTAACGAATTCTAGAACGGCAAATAACCGAAGCTTTTTGCAATTTCAGACTTTAAAATCCATCTCCTCCGCAGATAAATTTTTAAAATAACTCAAATTTTTACTAAGTAGTCCTCAAAACATTTTCAAGAGATAAGCGCGAGCTTTTCTGAAATTGCTTCTTAGAATCAGAAATATGACTTTTTTGGTCAATTTCCGAAGAAATATGTGAAAAAAATGTCACGTAATGACCGAAAATACCACTTAAATCAAGGTGCCAATTAACTGATGAAAAAACGTTTTTATGGCATATCGAAATTTTCATTCCAAACGCGTCAAATCAGCAAATATGTTTGAAGCTACAAAAATACTAAAAATATAAATCTGAAAAAGCGAAAAAAAAGTTCGAAATTTTCGAATTTTTTATGTTTATTTGGCTTGTTTTGCAATTATTGTTGAACCTTGCAAACTCAGGGAGGAGATACATTTTGACAAAAATAAAATTTTCAAAATGTATCTCCTTCCTGAGTTTTGAAAGTACAACAATGAATCATGTTTTAAATTAACCGGACAGAACGTGAGCAGACCGCCAAGCTGAGTTTTTGGAAATTTTTCTTTTTTGATTTGGCTTCAGAATCACCAAAAACAGTATTTTGACCCTATGTTACCTAGAGCAAAAAACAGTTTTTTGGTGATTCTGAAGCCAAATAAAAGAATTTTTCCAAAAACTCAGCTTGGCGGTCTGCTCACGTTTTGTCCGGTTAATTTAAAACATGAATCATTGTTAACCTTGAAAACTCAGTGAGGAGATACATTTTGAAAAATAATTCCGTCACTTTTGTAAGCACGTTTCTGATTGGACAAGCCATCCGTTAATTTGGATTGTTTTTAGGATGCAAGATTTTGTTTAAATATATCAAAAAGAGGTAAAAGTTGGTCCGGACGATTTGTACTTTTGCGACAATTGGCTATTAAAAACCCTTAAAATGCGACGACCACCCCCTTAAGGGGATACTGGTCGCTGGTTTTATGAGACATTTTGGGCTTTGAAAATGGTCCAAATTGAGTTGGGATGATAACCAAGTGTACTAACGACCAATTTATCATAAAAAAATTCAAGTTCAAAAATAACGTTTGCTTTAATTTAACCACTCAAACTTGAAATTTTCACCTCAACGTAAGCCAATTTTCTGATCAGTGTTTTCGTGGCTTTCTTTTGATACTACTTTCGAATAAATCGAAGCACTTTTTTTTCCGGAAATTTTTTCATGTGACCTTCAAAGATTTATATTTTGAGTTTGGGGTCCAACTTTCCAAAATATAACCTCGGAGGAGATAGATTTTTGGTGAAAAAATGCAAAAAATCGGTAATTTTCTGCGATTTCTAGAAAAAACTGAGTGTATTTTTGAAAAAAAACGCTTCCAGAGGACCTAAGTTTATAAGTCAATACGGGATATGTTATAATTTGATCTGCTTCTAAATGAACCCTGGAGGAGATAGATTTTGAAATTTTGGCGAGGGACACCTTGTACTGGTAACGTATCTCAGAGTATATCGGAACAAGAAGTCATTGACCTATGGTTCTGACAAGATTCAGGGTAGATCTACAACATGGCTAATCTTAATTGTCCCATTGTTTCTTGGTTAGGCGGATTTCTCATCCGGAAAACTGAATTCCAGCGACCAGTACCCCCTTAAGGGGGTAGCAGCGATGTGGCAGGCTTGATTGCGATGTGGCAATTTGATTTACGAAAATAATTAGTTGGCTAATTTTTTTGTGCTTGGACCAGCTGAACCAGAATAAATGTGTATCACCTCATTTTAATCATTTTTTATCTATTTAAGGAAAAATTTGAGTTCGAACTTTTATTTTTAAATTCTTAAAATTTTTAAAAAAATTCAAAGCATTAAAAAATTTTTACGAATTTTTCGTCTAAAATTTTTTCTGATTTTGTTCTTGAAATATTTGAATAAAAACAAAAAAACAGTCATTTAAACTTTTTTCATGCATGTCTACATATTTTCTGACCGCCAATCACTTGTGAAATTTTTTTGTATCTATTTGGTTTCCGTATTTCATCCGATGGAAGGGTAAAGCGAAAATCGTTTCTGAACTACTGATGAAATTTACAATACTTGCTTGTGACACCGGTTTGTGCCATTTGGCACACAATGTAATAAAATTTTATTTTCGCGAAAAAAATATCAATTAAATTTCGGGTGCAAAAGGCTTCTTTTCTTTTGAAATTGAGGACATTTTTTGATATTTTAACGTTATTGAAGGACAATTTTATTCCTAAAAAGTTCTTTTTCTATATTTTTCATGGAAAAAAAACTTTGACATGGAGAAAATTTTTTAATGTGCAGATTAAAAATTCTTACATCGGGTTTAGTTGGAAATGGAGTTTCAATGAAAAGTGGTTTCTGACATTTATACAGATAGTTAGTTATGTTGAGAAATTAAAAATATAAATTTTTGCAAGAATGGACACTTTTATTGAAGATAAAAATTAAAAGAAATTTCCACATTTTTTTTCTTTCATATCACTCAGAAAAAATGTACCAATCTGCCACATCGCTGCTACCCATTTAAGTGCCCGGATGGTTAAAATTACCTTTACCCTCAAATTTGTTTTTAATTTTTTTCTGAGTAACACACAAGTTCTGAGATTTTTTGTATGTTTAAAAATGTGAGAAAACTCATATTGATAAATGCATAATAACTAAAAAAAGATTTCAAAGTACTGACTTTTGAAACAAGAAAAAAATAATTAATTTCGACTAAGAATTAATTTTGGAACACTATTCACCTCTAGATGCATTGAAAGCATTAATTGTGGCCTGTATCTGAAATAAAAAATTTAGTAACTTGTTAATGTCTGGGGTTGACTAGTGGGATTTGGACCTTTACCAGTTTGATACCGAATAAAACTCTTAATTAAAAATATTCTTTTCCAACCTAAGTCCATCTTAAAAATGCGCGTGTTCGAATCCCACTTATGCTGTCTTAGTGGTTGTCTCGAGTATGATTATAGGCAAGGGTGCTTGATATTGGGACCGCCAAAGTTGATCGGTGTGTAATCATTCACGAAATCACTAATACATCATAAGTGGGATTCGAACACGCGCTATAGTCTATAGCCTATAGAGATAGCAAGCATTTTTAAGGTGAACTTAGGTTGAAAAAAGGATACACATTGTACTGTATACCGATTAGATAGGTGAAAAAAAGACAAGATTGAAGTGAAATTTGGACAAGCTCCATTATACTTAAAAAAGCTATCATCTCGATCGTCAAAAGTATAGAAGTTAAAAAATATAAATCTATGAAAATATAAATGTATACAATATTCTGATTGAGTGGAAATGTAAATTTGTGTATGTTAATTTTACGATCGGAAAAGCAACGGTTGGTTGACCCTACTAGGGTCTCAAGATTCACATAATAAATGAAAAAAAATGAAACATAAATAGTTTATTAAGATCAAACTGTAATCATTCCGTATGGATCCGAGGTGTTGAGCTGATTTAGTTAACGATTTATGAGTGTGACTTATGCAGTAACTTCACATAAAAAAGCTAACGTCAAAATGTATCCTTGAAATAAAATGAAAACTTGTCAAATAACATAAAAGTGGAAAAATGAATCAAAAAGTGTCAATTCAAATGGCCTCTTAGTCATTCTCCAGATGATATAATAATATGAATCATAAGTACTGCTTTTTTATCTCTACTGATATACTGTCTTTCAGAAAGTACTGTTATTGCGGATATAAAGTTGTCAAATGCAAACTTTAAAACATTTATGAATAAACCTCAAATTACCCAGGTTGCAAAAAGACGGTGACAGTTTGACAGTATAGTTGAAGAGAAAGTGGAGTTTTCGACTTTGGCCTGTTAAATACTTGTCTTTTGTCTCTTGGGCTTTAAATTTTTAACTATTTATATACTGTAGACTTGAAGAAAAACTCTATTTTTTGAACTTCGAACTCTAATCCTAGACGAGTGAACTCTGCATCAGATTGAAAGACATGCCGGCAAAACCGATCGTCGTCAATATTACGCCCAGTATTTTCTGCTTGGTAGACTCGGCTATAAAACAAAGTGAGCAAAAGTGATTTAGTATGATCAGTTTCAGATCGCCATCTTCACAATGAGATGAATTTTCAAGAAAGCTTAAATATACTTAATCAGCTATATTTTGTTATTTTAATTTTTAAAGGCGATATATCCCTTTATTGCCCTTTCCCAAAGATTTGGTCCCTCAAAAACAGGGGGGGGTGAGAAAACGACGCGTCATTTTAAAACGAGTAATCCGATTTAGTTTTTAGATAGCTCAAACTGAGCACAATTATCTAATTAATATAAAAATTTTAAATTGTTTTTACTAGGACCAATTTTTTATTTTTATTTTTTAGATTACTGAAATTGTTTAATTATTAGTTTTTGTTAAAAAAGAGAAACAAAGGTCTGAAAAATATAGAAACAATGCTCTGATTCGGACCATCTTTTATTTTGTATCATTTACTGGATATTTGTGCACAGTTTGAGCTATTTAAGAACCTAATCGGCTGAGTCGTTTTTGAAAACCGCGTTGTTTTCTCACCCCCCCCGTATTTTTGAGGGACCAAATCTTTGGGAGAGGGCAATAAAGGGATATATTTCAATTTGTTTAATATTTTGACAATCGGATTCGGTTGTTTTTTTAAAGCAAAAAAGTAATGCAACAAAAATTCTAGAATTCTGAAATTCAGAATCTGAATAATAGAAAAATTTGAAAATTTTAACGGAATATAGCGGATTTACTATTTTACTATAAAATTTAAGGTAAAAAAAACCGAATACTTTCTCTCAAAGTATGTTACTTTGAGCTGAAAACGCAGAATTTGAAAAAGGCTATTTTTATTTAACAATTAAGATTATTATGCACTTGGACGTGACAAATTTGGCACTATTTGATAACATTTATTTTTTATGTCAAAAATTTAGTTGTTTGCTTGAATAAGTGAAATTATTGATGTCGGACGATAAATTTTAAATTTCAATTTTCACCAGTCAAAAATCTCTAAAAAATAAATTTTTCAAAAAAAACATTATTGCTACGAATATTTCAAACTCAATTCTGGTAAAATAACATTTTAAATAAAATATAAATCAGTAAAATAAATTATTGAACCAGTTTGGTATGAAGATTCTCAAGCATAAATTTTGATAAATATCCAATCAAATTTTAGCTATAAACACAGAAAAAAATGAAAGAATAATTACGAATGTAAAAATTGTTACTTTCGTAATTATTAATTTACTCACGATTAAAAATGAACGTTTTAAGGATATCTTACAAATAATAATAAATTTCTCATTCGTATCTCTGATTAAACCTAGTTTGTAAGAAAGTCAACGTCTTAATCGGGTTTAAGTAATAGAGTTATAATTTTGAATTGTCTTTCTGTCTCATTATCAAATTTGGGAAGCAAAAGAAAGATTTGCGTTTTCAGATCTATGTTTATACATGTATATCGCACATAAATTAAGTTATATTTACATATATTGGGCACATAAATTAAGTTATATTCAACTTAAGTCATCCGTTAAGATGCGATATAATTGTATCTGACATATTAAATGTCACATATAAAAAATTGAGCAAAAAATAGATTTTATAAATTAACGTTATTAATAAAAATAATAATTAATTCTTTAATGGCTTTGAAAGGCTATTAAGTGCAAAATTTAGGAAAATTAGCAAGCAATTCAGTGCTTATTTTTGATGTGACGCATTTCTTGATCAAACGAACATTACATAGAGTCGTTGTCTCATGTAGGCATTTGGGTACATTAAAAATGAGCGTGCTTGACGAATCTACATTTCCAATATTTACTGGGAACAGAAAAGGAACATGCTATTAAGTGGGGTGTAATTAAGGAAGTGTTCATGTCTGATTTTAATAAAGACTTGAAGACAATCAGAGTGCACTTAATTGCTTTGAGATGTCTACAAAATGTATTTCTGATCAAATCCTCAAAAAATTTTTTTCGAAATTAACGTGTTTTTTCGATTTTATTCTAATTATTTTTTTCAGAATTAAGTCAAAAAATATTGTTTGCTTAAATTTGACCACTAAAACTTCAAAATATCGGCTCGACGTAAGCCAACTTTATGTTCAGTGTTTCCCTGGCTTTAGTTTGAGCTTTCTTTCAAAAAAATCGGAGCAAAATTGTTTCGAATTTTTTTCTAATAATCATATTTCCAAGTCCGCATCGAATTTTGGAAAAACATGCACTATGATCCTTAGAAATTCAACAAGATGTACTTTAAAAATTTTGGGCCCATTTTGAAACTAAACCTCGGAGGAGATAAATTTTTAGGCCAAAAATCGTAAAAAACGAGCAAAAATCGTCAGTTTATTGGACAGCTTAGAAAATTCAGCCATCGAAATGAAAAAAGGTACTTTAACGATCTTAGTTTACTTATTCTAGGTTTATGTCAACTTTTGAACAAATTTTGAGATATGGCCTGGGAGAAGATAGATTTGAAAATTTCGCGAAGTGAGCTCCTGTTACGACTATATGACGATTGCTGTAGTCATCAAAATCTGAGGTTTGCCTCTGATTTGACAAGATAAAGGTTAAGTCTACAAATTGGCATTTTCGGATTTATTGCTCAAGCTTCAGATTTTCCTAAACTAGCTCTGCAAAATAATAAATCAGACATGCAACCCCATTAAAGCCATGCACACCACAATAAAGACATGTACACCTCATTAAGCAAAACCTCATTATATCTTTTCATGGCACTTTGATCAGATTTTGCTCCCTTGCTTTATTTATAATTTTGACCAATTTAAACACAAACTTGCACACAATTTGTATAATTTTTTTTTCTTGATTATGAATTAAATAATTATAATGAGTTATATCCACGAATACTTTATACAAAATAATTTATTTGGGCATGCGCAGAGATAGCGGGAAAGCATATGGAAGAACCTGCCTAGTGTTATTTTTATGTCAATAACAACATAAAAACATAGATGATTGATATAAAAATTACACTAGGCAGGTTCTTCGATATATCCCTTATTCACACTTTTGTTAATATCCCGGCCCTACTACTTAAAAACGGGGGAACGTTAATCCGCCTAAAAATAATCCGCCTAATTTTTGAAAAATTGGTACTCCAAATTTATAAGGTTTATTGTTCTGAGAACCTAAATTTTTTAATTAATTTGACAGTCAAGGTATTAATTTTCTTCATGCACGCCCAGAAAACCACATAATTCTAGAAAGTTGTCAAAAATCGCTTTTTTTTAAAATAGAAATTAGGCGGATTATTTTTAGGCGGATAATTTTAGGCGGATTAACGTGCCCTCCTTAAAAACACACTACGTTTCCTAATCAGGGCCGGGATATTAACAAAAGTGTGAATGAGGGATATATGATAGCCAAGTAGTCAAGAACACTTATTTCACCTCTCAATGTGGGTGAGTTGCGGTCTTCTTCATCCACATAGCTATACAATACTCTGCTCAAACTAGACTTATTTTCAAAAATTATCATTCATCTATACCAAAAAAATAAAGACGGGTACATTCGATCAAAAATGCTACAAACGTTATATTTATCGAAATACAAACAAAGCAATTCGAAAAATATAAGGAAATTAAAATTATTTTTTTAATTTTTCTAAAATAAGCAATTGTTTCATGAGTAATTTGAATTGGACTCATCTACACAAATTCTTGGATGAAAAATTGTAGATAACAGCAATAAACTTCGAAAGTGAACAACCTTCTGAAAATTGTCCGTGTATTTGGGTCAATTAACTTAATTAGATCACTAATGAGGCTAACTTAGTATTTTGTTAACATGTTCTTGTTAAATAATTGTATCAATTCAATTGAGACGGGTTTTATTATAATGAGAAGTTTAATTAAATTAATTTGATTAAATTACTTTGACCAAAATTGAAGTGAAAAACCCCTACTTTTTCCATTCACCTATACGCCGGACGTCAGGAAAATATAATTTTTATATTCAGATGTGTCGGTTTTTGCTGGGTTTCACCTTTACGCCCCCCACCTATACGTCAAACCGTGCTATAGTCAAATAATGGTATGTATCAAAATTTCCGAATAGAATAGGAATAACTAATTATTCCAAATAATTATTGCAGATAATATGACTTTATTTGGTCACTTCACTATAAAGATACCAAATTGGTATCAGAAACTGAAAGATAGAAAATTTAAAACCTGATATTAAAAATATTTGAAAATTTTCAAAATGGCATAATTGCAGTTTAAAAAATTGGTTACTCAGAATTTGGGTCCCAGATGTTCTGACCTTTTAACATTAACATGAAGTGTTCATAAAGTTAGCTTATTAGTTTATTAATAATATAGTCATTTTTAAACTAATCTATCCAAAAGCCCTGTAAAAGGTCGCCTAGACCACCCCCTAAGAAGCCAAAACAATTTTCAAAACTTTTATTTATCCTGGAATATTCTTGAAAGAAAATATGTTTATTATTTCTGAGGTTAAAACTAAATGTTTTTTTTACTGGGTTAATACGGAAATTTTAATTAAACAACTAAAATTAGCTCTAATTATAAAGGTTTTTTTAATTTGAGAAAAATCTCTTTTTATAGAGTACTCTTTAAAATGGACGTTTAATTTAACCCTCAAAATATATAGAAAAACATTTGCATAATAAATCGACTAAAATAAATTGACTGAGATAAATAGCGTGAGACATATCAGAAGCCATTTCACTCAATGAAATAAGCTGTGATCTTGTGAGGCTGCTCTCTTTATTTTCTATAATCATGATCTCTGTATAAATACAGTCTGTTTTGGCCGAGCGGAGGCGTATACAGGTTCTTTATCGTTTCTTGCACCAGTGAGACATTATCGGTATGCCTATGATTTAAAACACGNGTAAAAGATTACAATAAATGACCAAAAGTGTTTTATTTCTTAACACAGATATAACATTTGATTTGATACTTTGGTTATACTTTTGATAATAATTCAGTAAAAATCGTGGGATTTATAGGATAAATACCACCAGTGGGTTGAGTAAACACATGGTCAATCGGCAGATAGAAATCAGCTGACCGTAAAGTTTACTGCGTGATTTATGACTATATTTCATTGTGATTAAATCAGTGGCCTTCAAGCGCTCTCAAATCCGAATTTGATCGATGAATTATCGTGAAATATAGGGAATTTAAATCAAAAAACTTTATTTGCAAAAAAAATGGATCAAATTTATTCACGATATGTCAAATCAAGTTAATTTTCAAATCAACTACCGCATAATTATGCCCGAATGAGTTGCACGTGCATTCAGCTATTCATAATTCCCATGTTTTATTATGCAGCATAATGTATGCATGAGGGGTCAATAAGGGGTTTAACATAAGGTGATTTTGTTGAAGATTTGCCAAAAAATCTTTTAAAAGGGATGAAGATCGATGAATGATATAAACAGGGATTTTATGATCACTATGTTGGAAAAATTTGTTATATAATATACCTTATAATATGACATCGAATGATATAATGATGATTTGAAAAAAGGAATTTCAAAACTAATAAATGGGAATCGATGTTTTGTAGCTATTTTGTACAGAATTTTTTTCTGGTCATTTCAAGACGTATGGTTTTTTTTGTTCTTCGAAAAATTTTCAAAAAAATCGATTTTCGTTTACCTTTTTCTTGTTTTAGGGATGACCTCAAATAACCCGTCAAAGTTCAAGGTCAATTTCAAGTTCATCGTATCAACTTGAAAGTACCATCCAAAGAACCAAAAGGGTTGACTTTCTGATTAGCGTATTAAAAATCCTGAGTTAATGTACCGTCAGGTTGCTAGAGAGCCAAGACTGGACTAAAGATCGACCTTGAGTGTTGACCTGTTTTTTCACTCTAGCGACCTAACGGTATATAATTGAGCCATAGTTTTAATACGCTCATCAAAAAGTCGACCCTTCCGGCTCTTTTGATGGTAATTTCAAGTCTATACGATGAACTTGAAATTGACCTTGAACTTCGACGGGTTATTTGAGGTCAAACATTAGTCGCCGACCCAAAACCCAATAAATCGGTGACCCAAAAACG
Organism: Oikopleura vanhoeffeni; assembly: GCA_004367855.1. NCBI lineage: Eukaryota > Metazoa > Chordata > Appendicularia > Copelata > Oikopleuridae > Oikopleura > Oikopleura vanhoeffeni. Next base: position 256,673 of record SCLH01000808.1, read on the forward strand.
CTTAATTTTCACTAGTCAAAAAATCAGTTTTCTAGCTTGACTTCCTGTAAAATTTCCAAAAATTGACCTAAAAATTGATTTCTTTCGAAAAATTTTTGAAGAACAAAAAAATCCCAAGTCTAAAAAAACCCAGAAAAATTCGCTACAAGACATCTTAAAAACATCGATAGTCATTTTTGATTTTTGAAATTCCTTATTTCAAATAGTCAATATGATGTTATATGATATAAATTACATCATATAATATAATGTGGTATGATTTAATATATATTATTGATGTTATATGATATAATTCGATTTAATATGATAAAATCTGATATGATATGATATTATATAAAATAATGGAATACAGGGGGAATCAATTGATATAAAATATATCCCTTTATCACTTTTTGGTTAGAATGCGTAGCCACAACGTTAAAATCACACGTTAAAAGGAGTAGTGGCTACGCATTCTAACCAAAAAGTGATAAAGGGATATAATACGATATCGAAAATCCTGACTAGTCGTCGAATTCCATTACTTCGTAACAAGTAGAGAAATCTTGTTATTTCATTAGTTACTTCTCGAGAATCCAGTCATTTAATTTGTCACTTTCTATTCTTGTGACGTCACTCTAAAATTCGACGACTTGGCAGGATTTTCGACATAGGTATAACATCATAGTACAGTATGTATGATTTTTGGTTCTATTTTTCTAATTTGGATAACTTGCTATCCGTCAATGAGAATGATAAATTGTGGCAAATACCTACGTCTTTTACAGATTGAACTTATCAAAACGATGGAATTCAGATTTGTTTCAATTAGAAAAATAGGAGCAAAAATCTTACATACTGTATATGCTATTATGAAATATGTTAAAATATGATATCATTATTATATCCCTTTATCACCTTTTGCATGATCTGAGAGATGTGGGCTGAAAAGAAGAGAAAGCGACTCATGAGTGGCTAGAAAGGGTCTTAGGAGTGTTTAGGATTGGCTCCCTCAACCCACATCTATAAGATCATGTGATAAAGGGATATAATATGGCAATCCAGTTTAGTTTTAGTCTCTTAAAATTATAAGAAAAATCTGAAATTAAAATTACCGGTGGAGAATGTTTAATAGGTTCAAAATAAAGCTGAAAATATACCGGTAGTAAATTAGGTTTTGTAATATTTGGATTTGAAATTGTTGATAAACGTATCAAAAAATAAAAAAAAAATATATTTTAATGCCCCACCCTCAATTTTGTTCTGTGCATCAAGAAAGTTCTGTCTTTGATTGCTCAATTGTAATACTTTCAAACTGTCGGATCAAACTTTTTATTGCTGTTCAGTTAATGACAGAAGATTCATCATACAATTCTCCCCAGAATATAGACGATTCTCCCGGACACTTGATATTGTTCCTCCTAAAAAAAAACACATACTGTATACTTGCTTCGACAAAAAAATAAAGATGCAAATATGTGGTTTTTTGCGACTGATAACTAATCAAGTGTTCGACTGTTGATTTAAATGCAAATCACCAGAAGGTGTCGCTTTCAACACAATTTTTCAAACTTTCATGTCTCTGTTTTTTGCCGTGGTATAATACTGTTTCAATTATTGTTATGAACTGTTCTAGCAACGCGTAGGTTGAAAGATATGAATAAAACACCAGTTATTGCCAACTATGTATGCGCTTTTTTATCTCTGATTTTCTTAAACATTTTCATCAGTCNGGCGCGTCAAAAACACTCGAAATCAGAAAACCGTGGTTTTCGAAGTAATTCTCTAATATTTTTCTCTTTCTGATAATTTTTTTATGCGTCAAATTTCAATGCGATGCTTTTTCTCAGAAGAACTGATTGGCTGGGATAATCGATAAAAGAGCTGTGATCAATTTTATGATTTTTGTTATTTTCCATTTTTCCGGTAATAAGCCTATAAATCAAGTTTTAGAGACATGACCTTTTCTATTTTTCTTGAGACAACTAAACTGATAATTCTTCAATTAATTGATTAAAAATTTTATTCAAAAACGAGTGCGAACTTACCTAGGCTGTTCAATAATTCTCGTGAAATATGAGCTAAAATAACAGAAAATTTAAGAAATACCTTATTTCAAATAGTTTCTCTCACCCAAATCTCTGACAACCGCGGTCAGCCTAATGTATATCATTTATCTAATTCATCCCCGTTTCATATGTCCTTTTCTCTATTCTGCTTGTTTTCTTGTCGGTTCTGTGGATTCTGACGAGATCAAACAAAAATTCTAGCCATAAACATGCGAAAAACGAAACAAAAAGGCAGATCACAAAAACAATGTCGACTTCCAGGCGCATCTGCATCGTTGAAAGGTTGAACCAATTCTAAATACCTAATTATTGTATAAATTATTAACACATTTCATTAAAGACGGTATCGATTTGACATTTTAGTCAAAAATATGTCCAATAGAACCATTTTGGTAGTCAAATTTGCACGATTTTAAGCGCTTTTATATTATCACCCGATTACATTAATTTGATTTCACCCTTTACGCACAAAGCAAAATTATTAATGAAAGTTTAGCTTTCGTCTCAACAATTATATCATAATATGACATGTAGCTTGACTAGTTTTTATGTGACACGCGATCAAACTTATACCACAAAGTGATTTTTTGCCAGGGATTTCATATTTTGTGAGGGTTAAAAAAGAGATACAATTTATCTGATGAATACGAACCTGTAAAGAAGTTTATTTTGGAAAATTGAAATTAAAAAAATATTTATTTATGAAGTTGAATCATGAAAATATTTTTGATAAATAGCATATCTAATTTGATATAATATCATTTATATTGGCAATATCTTATACGAAAACTCGATAGAGAAATTCTAAAAACCGTATTCGCAAAGCTGAACTTTGAAGCTAACCCTTGGAGGTACAAAGACGTTTTGGAGCGGCTTTGAACCATCCAAAAATAGTGCAAAAAATGTTCGCAGACAATTTTAGTTTAAAATACATTTTGAAAATCGATGATTTGGATCAAAAAACAACTCAGGTTCAATTTTATGGCAAGTTGATTGAAAGGCTATTTTTCGTCTAAGTCTTACTTCTGATGAAATAATTTCCCACTTGTAAATGAAATCAAAGTTGAAATAAGCCAGATTTTATGAAAGTCGTTTGAGACGCAAACTTTGAGTCCATTTTGAAAAGAAAATTTACATTAAAGGAAGTTCTGATGAAAAAATTTTCCGATTAGTGAAATTTCAAAATATATTATTTCCATTTTAGTATGAAAAAAATCATATGTTTTGAAAAAATATTTAATTTGTGGAAATCATGCCAGAGTGGTTCTTTTATACCATATAAGACTGTATATTGTAGAAATCATTAACCCTTGGAATCATAGAGCCGATATATTGGGTCAAGCCTACCTAAAACCTTCTAAAAAGGGCAAAAAATGTCACAGAATTGTTTCTTCAGAATACACTATAAAGAATTTTGCGGTGATTCCGAAAAAAATACTTATTTTTGTTTTGGATATTCGGTTTGAATATTACGGGGAGTTGATTTTTTGAGATTTTTCGCCGTAGTTTTACTTCCGGAAAAATTATTTCAAAACTAGACATCAAATAAAAATGTGAGATAAGCCAGTTTTTGAAAGTGTTTTGTGCATACAACACTAATTACAAGTAATTTCTTTCCGTTCTTTAGGACAGATATTTTTTTTGGAAGTGAAATTTCAAAATTTTCATTTAGGTTTCCATGAACAATTATTTATTTTAATTGTTTTATCAATCAAAATTGTTCACGCTGTCACTTGATCACTAATAAAAAATTAATATAAGTGTATATCGCTTTTATTGGAAATTAGCCATTTTTCATAGAATTTGTGATTTTTTCATCATTTTTTTATTTTAAAATACATTTGACTTGATGAATTATAATCAACTCGGTGAAAGTTGCCTAGAACGTATACTTGTGCGTTGGTACCCATAAAAATAAAATTTGTGAAGACTTCGATGAGCCCATACCACATGATATTCTACATCTTGGTTTTCCAACTATATTTTCTAGTACTAAAAATCATAATTCTTGAATTAAAAATGATTGATGCAAAAATTTTACTTTTCAACTTCATATTGCAGAAGTAATTGGAGCTTTAACTACCTTGAGCTTTCTGTAAACAACGTCCAAAGTAGAGCGGATATATCGGCTCTGGTGCCTTGGCGGACTTTTTTTTTGTGATACCAAGGGTTAAATAATTCATTATATCGAGAAAACAAAAAAAAATTTTCCTAAAAAACATCATCTTTTCAAGAATATTTCGAACTTATCTAAATTATATCTTTTGATTCCCGGCAGATATACTCGATTAGACAGAAATACTCAGTTAAGCAGAGCACTGCGCAGCTATCGAGATAAAAATATTAATTCTATAGCCTACCATGAAATAGTATCACGGGCAGGAGTCGGCACATCTGAAATTTTTTTTGGGTCGGGATCGGATCGGTCGCCTCAATTTTTTGGGTCGGATCGGGATCAGATCGGTTGCCTCAATTTTTTTTGGATCGGATCGGTCGCCTCAAATTTTATTTGGATCGGATCGGGATCGGATCGGTTGCCTCAAATTTTTTAAAGTTGGATCGGATCGGTCGCCTCAAATTTTTTTTGATCGGATCGGATCGGTCGCTTCAAATTTTTTTGGATCGGATCGGGATCGGATCGGTTGGCTCAAAAAAAAAGGATCGGATTGGGATCGGGTCGGAATTAGAGCGGTTTTCATGAAAAGTTGATTTCCGTACATTGTTAACCTCGAAAATATGTTTTATGTTTTTGTCTATTAATTATTGGTTCCAAAACTCAGAAAAACATTCTAATCAGTACTAGGCGTAATAGTTGAGAAGTCACTCACTTGCTCACGGAAGCAATAGTCGTGGGTTCGAGTCCGTTAAATCACAAATATTTTTTATTTTAATCAATTTATGTGCGTAGTACAGTACTGAGTACAATTTCTACCGTACTTTTTCAATTGTGAATTGGTTCGAAACTGAAATGTGTTTTCTAAGTAAAACTGATATTTGTTAAAAAATCGAAAAAACGAAAAATTTTCGAAACTAATTTTTGTCATTTGGGTTGTTTTTTGCGTTGAGAAGATAAACAATTGCTTTGGTGCATTTTTATGACGAAAAATCTGCAGAAAATGTAGGAACCACCAAACTCACGTTATGTTCAGAGAGTAATACTTAACTTCTCACGAACGCATAAGTGTTTTTATCACATAAAACAAAAATAATATGAGTAGGGACCGTTAGCTGGGGATCCGATTTTTCACAACATACCGAATTTCATTTATAAGTTTTTTCTTGGGTTAATCGATATCAGAAAGAGCGAAAATAAACTTTAAAATTTCAAAATTGCCCACAGGTTCCGCTAGAGAGCAACATTTGAGCATTTTGAAGAAATACACCATTTTGGGTAATCGTACGTTTCTAGAGAGAATTAATATCAGGGATGACAAAAATGACCTGAAAAATTTAAAAACAATACCAACAAAGGACGCTAGAAAGTAAAATTTGAGAAATTTTCAGAAATACGCTATTTAAGGGGGTAGCGGTCGCTTTCTTTTTAGGGTACTTTGGGGTGTAAAGCTAATATTTAAGCTTATAGTTCATTTCTGGGGCAAATCGATATCAGGAATGACGAGATAGACCTTTAAAATTTTGAACAAAAGTCCACAAGGGACGCTAGAGAGCAAAATTTGAGCATTTTGTAGAAATACCGATTTTTTTGAGCAAAGTGACCCGAAGTTGTCCGCTTCAAAGGTATAACCAAATTTTATCAGGAGAACTTTTGTAGAAGGCAAACATTCTTAAAAATCAATAAAGCCATTTTGATAGAAATTATCCGCAGAATCAAATTTTTCATTTGTGAAAAAATTCAACATTTATGCCGATTTCTGACTGGCCAAAAAATAAAGTTGCTCAAAATTAATTTTATGGAAAAATGAGCCTCAAATCGGCCGAAGGCCGATAAAAGGGTATATAATGCTTATATTTTAATTTTTGTTGAAAAATAAGCCCCAAATCAGCTTACCGGCGATAAAAGGGGATTTCAAACTTTTTATTTAATTTTGTTGAGAAATGAGCCCCGAATCGGCCGAAGGCCTATAAAAGAGTATTTTGAACTTTCGATTTAATTTTGTTAAATAATGAGACTCAAATCGGCCGTAGGCCGAAAGAAGGGGATTTTATGTTTTTAATTTTAATTTATTCAAAAATGAGCCCCAGAAGTCAATTAAATGTGATTTTATGATTTTTATTAAATTTTGTAGTGGGATATTATATTTTTTATTGAATTTTGCTAAAAAATGAGCCCCAAATCGGCCGAAGGGCCATAAAAGGGGGTTTTGAACTTTTGATTTTCTTTTTATGAAAAATGAGCCCCAAATCGGCCAAAAGGCGACAAAAAGGGATTTTATGCTTTTTATTTAATTTTGTTGTAAAATGAGCTCCAAATCGGCCGATAAAAGGGGATATTTAGTTTTTTATTTAACTATGTGGAAAAATGAGCCGCAAATTGGCCGAAGCGCGATAAAAATTGAATTTAAACTTTTTATTTAATTTTTTTAAAAATGAGCCCCAAATCGGCCGAAGGCCAATAAAAAGGGATTATATGCTTATAATTTGATCATGTGAAAAAGTGAGCTCAAAATCGGCCGAAGGCCAATAGAAAAATGAGCAGAAAACAGTTGCCAAATTTGAAAAAACGTTTCCATTCTTTTCCAATTTTCAAAATGCAAATTAAGGTTTTTATACTTTGAAGTTTAATTATTGAGAAAATTTGCCAATTTAAAGGGAAATTTTAGAATTTGGAGACAAATTATCTAATTTCAAAAGAATTTGTAAGAAAATTCGAACATTTGTTTCAAATTTGAGAATTTGTTTTAAAGTATTTTTTAAAAACCAAATTTGAAATTTTTTTTCAAATTTCAAAACTTTCTTCGAATTTGAATATTTTCGCGAAAAAATAAACTTTCTTCATTATTTTAAAGTTTCTTTGATATTTCTTTGGTAGAAATTTGACAACTTCTCACAAATTTTACAATTTTCTTAAAAATTTGACAATTTTCTCAAAAATTTGACAATTTTCTCAAAAATTTGACAATTTTCTAAAAAACTTGAAAATTTTTTCAAAAATTTGACAATTAATTTCAAATATGAAAATTTATCTAAAGATTTGACAATTTTCTAAAAAATGTCGAATTTGAAATTACCTGTCCAATTTTTGAGAAAATTGTCTAATTTTTGAGAAAATTGTCTAATTTTTGAGAAAATTGTCTAATTTTTGAGAACTTTGTCAAATTTTTTAGAAAATTATCAAATGTTTGCGAAAATATTCAAATTTTCGAGAAAATTGTCAAATTTTTGAGAAAATTGTCAAATTTTTGAGAAAATTACCAAATTTCAAACAAAAAAATCTTTAAGAAAGTTTTATTTAAATTTAATTGTTTTGGGGCTCATTTTTTTCAGAGTTGAACATTAAATTTCTAGAATTATAATTTTTTTTCGAAAATTGAACCCTTCAACTTGATCATAAAGGAAAGACTGAAAATTGTTCTGATGAGAGATTTCTGTGAACAGCGCTTCAAAAAAGCCTCCTAAAAGGCTCTGGTGCATCTGCGGAATTTTTTTTATGTGCTTCCAAGGGTTAGGATCACGCCAAAAAAAATAGTCAATTTATTTTAAAGTTGACGAAATTGGAGCACTTTTTAGTTGCTTATTATTTTAGGTTTTTCTTGATAAGCGGTTTGATAACTTTCACACTTCCAAAAATTTTAAAAGTTGTCAATGTCAAAACTTACAGATAAAATTTTCTTGAGAATCTCTGTAGTAAAAATACCTCGTATTTTATGGTGTTTTAGAATGACTATAAATTGATTTAAATCCATAAGGTAATATAAAAATAAAACTATTTTCTATTTTAATCATTTTCAACTAAATCGCTTAACATTGCATCGCAACATTTCAGAGAAAAAATAATCGATACAGTGACAGATTTGGCCATGGAGCGTTTTTACTTTAAAAAAGGTTTCATACCGTTCCAGACTGATGTTTTCCCGGTTGACAGTTGTTTTCTTTTTATAGCCCGTTACTGAACGAGTGCTTAGTTCATGTGGATACATCCAGAATGATGATCAGTCCGACCTCGGCAAGCCGGTAAAATTTGCCTTGCTGGGCTAGCCAAACGAAAAAAATTATTAGGCTTGGCAGCCTTGGCTTGACTTTTAATAGACCACCAAAGCAGCGGGTTGCACATTTAAAAAAGGTCGTATCAAATCGAAATGCTCCGCGAAAAACCGATTAGGATCGGAATATTCGGCAAGAAACTAGAATCGGATCAGCTATTATTTGAGATACTTTGACGAACACAAATAAATTGAATAGGAGTTATTAATATAAATTTCAATTTTCAAATTTCAATTTTTGATAGAATTAATTGTTTTTTCGAACAAGTAGAAGTTAGTTGAAAATTTTGCCTTAAAATTCTATATTTTTTTAAATTATGAGAATTTCAAATTAATTTGAGTAAAAAATAAATTGATTAAAGTGTTTAAAAGTTAAAAAAAAACCGAAAATGAACAAAAAATTAAAATTAATCAACTGATTCATCATCAACTAAAATGTTGATCAAAAGTTAAATTATAAATGAACAAATTAGTAAAAAAAAATTCAAGAGAGTCAAGCCAAGCCAATCGGTGCCGAGGTCTGTATCAGTTACTCATTATCTAACAATACGGAAATAGATGAAGTGAGTATCATGAAAGAACGGTGCATAACGAAAATCACGTCCGAACCACAATTTTCATCTCTGATTTTTCAGAGTTTGGAACCTTCGCTGCCTGTGGTTCAATTTTTGCACTACCCGAAAAGAACACAAATTTATTCATAACAATATCCCCTATTCACACTTTTGTTAATATCCCGGCCCTCATTAGGAAACGTAGTGTGTTTTTAATAGTAGGCCAGATAATAACAAAAGTGTGAATAGAGGATATCGTACAGGTCACACGGTGTCGAATAGTCACTAGTGTTAAAATCTTGACAGATCAAAATCAATCTTTGTCTAAGAATTCGAATGCTCAATTTAAAATACAATAGAAATACAAAAATTAGAATAATAGCAATCCTTAATAAAACCAAAAAAAAGTAATGCTAGTAAAATTTAAGAATTCATTTCAATGCTTGGGAGCCTGTGGTGAATTATTCATTCTAAACATTAATGAGCATAGAGTATGTCACGAACGAAGTGACTGAAAGTATTTCGGAACACGTTTAGCCAATGTTAACCTAAGACGAAGGAATCACATCAATAAAGAAATATATATAACAACGGATCAACAAGTGGCGTAGGTTCACGCTGATTTTTTGTCTAGGTATAAAACGGTATCAAACGGCCGCCTTTACTCAGATGAGAAAAGTCGGACAAAACAAGAGGTGACAAAACTTCTGAGTGGCTTCTCTTTTCTAGAGGCTAAGGAGATCCTCTTCTAGCGGCTATTTTTCGCTTCTAAGGGTGTTGGTAGTAGCAAGTTGGAATTGCGTAGGAAAAATAGCCTCTCCCTCCAGCTGGACTGCAAAGGGTTGGATAACGGCGCAGAAAGAAAAATAAGAGAACGAAAATACGGGAGACTAAACCTTCCATCACCTGCAAGTAACTTTTTGATTCTGGGATGTAAGGGACTGGACTCCACCGACCGGAAGTGAAACTGGTAAAAATATGTGTCTCACATATCACACAAAAATCGGAATCAAGGTCGGATCAATTTTTCTAAATGATAAAAACAAACTTTATGAAACCCTCACGACATATTGTATATTTTTGTTCGTATTCGTTGAAACAAAATATTCGTTTTTGGTTTATACGTAACTAATTCCATTGGCCGACTTAATTTTCCGCGAGTTTTATTTTCCCTGAGGTTGATTTGTTTCTGGTGCGCCTACCAGGGACAAAAATCAGCTTGGGGCGACCGCCTGACGGATTTGAACCAAGTCATACATCTCATACACACTGCCGAGCACGATTATTATCATCATTTTTAAAATCAAATTCATTTTTGGACGCATACTGAGAAAAAATATAAACAGTGTTCCCACACTCGCATTTCTTTACACCTCAACCCCTTAACTGAAACTTTTGAACTCAAAGAGCTTGAAGCATATTTTGTGGCCACATTTCCCAAGATATAAATTGTATTCGAAACGCTTGTTGATGTGTAAATTTTTTTATTCAAGTCCCAATCCCATGATAGAACAAAAGAACAAACGTTAACACGTAATCATAACTTCAACCAAGTTAATTTCGACTGCAAAACAGATATTTGTCGCGTGATTTATTTCATGATTCGTTGTTGTTATAATAACGTACTCTCAAACTGATTTATCGTTGACTGTGATGCAACGATTAAGCTGTCTTAAGTGTGCTTGGTTAGAACTTGGTGGTTGCTTGCCCCAAAAAATATCCTACCACATAAATTTCAGAAAACATATTTTAACAATAAATTAAATATTGTCTTAATTTAAATATTTATGAGAAGAATTGAATAAATAAGTTTGATCCGAGTAAAATTAAGACATTGGTAATTCAAGTTGTTAATAACCCCATTGAGCATTGGCTGCAACCACAGACAATCGAATAAGATTTCTCCGAAGTTTTGTTGTACTCAAAAGTTCTTTCGTAACGGTCACAAGTGGAACCGGTCACATAGCATAGTAGACAAAATTTGTCGCGCTAACAAATGTAAAGATTTATCCAGTAATTAAGCAAACATAACCTTTATATCTGATATCAAAATTGTAAGATTTAGAAAGATTTCAAGTCACATTTAATTAAAATATCAAACTTGAATTGAAAATACCACAAAAACTGTTTATGAACTATGATTACAGGCAACTCTGACGTCTCAAACTTCCCCTTAATTGCTGAAGAACTGACCAGGAACAACAGAAAATGAGTCAAAATAGCAAGCTTAAATATTCACAAAAAATATAAAATTACCATTTAGAGATTTCTCGAATAATAAGCTTGTGAAAACACCTATGGAAAACTAAAAAGCTGAGGCGCAAAAAAAACTCAGGCTGACGAAAAAAAGATTATATGACGTAAAGATCGCACCAAAAAAAACGAATGGTCGGCGGGGTCTCGCAGCGCTATCGGTTGTGTCTAGCGTCCTAGCTCGGCAACACATGTAAATAATCACGCAGATATCGCTCTGGATTAAAATTAAAAAAATAACACACTTAATGTTCATGTAAAAATAACAATGCAAATAAATACATGATCACGTCGGTTCTTGTTTAATTGCCTGAAAAAATCATATAGATGAATAAAATATAATTAAGACATACAAATATATATATTTGTTTGATTTTTCCCACAACCCCAATGCATTTTAACGCAAATATAGACAAGAAATTGAAAAGTCAACAATTTTGAACTCAAACAGTTTTTTGAAGAATTACCAAGTTAGCGAGTTAAACAAGTGATCGTAAAAATAGTAAAATTTTACAAAACCTTGAAAAATTAGAATATAATAATTGAGTGTTGTCTAGTCAATTGCTCTAATTGGATTTTTTGTATATCCTCGGTACTACAGAATATTTTGAAGATTTTGTGGCATTTTCTAAAACATTGTTTTTGCCTTACATAAGTTATAATATTTTCAACATTACGTATAGTAGTACAGGATCCCTAACTATCCTAAAAAACTATAATGTTTGTCTGAAAAAATTTGACTTTTATCAGGAGATTAATAAGCGGAAGCCTGAGTTTCCATCACACAGCAAAGGAGCGATAGTGATGTCTTATAGTTCTTGCTCCTTTTGAACTAAATGTGACTTTGTGTTGATCTAATTAATATTTCTGCGATAACAACTTTCTATGTTATTCCTTAGCAATTTGGTATTTCAAATTGAACCAGGAATTCAATTTGTATTATTTTGAAAATAGCCCTTCCAAATGTTGAGCTTGAAACTGCCAGAAAAAATCCCCGGACCGCCAAGAGTTTTGCGAACAACGTTTCCGCCGAGATAATAATGAAATGCAGATTTCAAGGATAAACGACTCCAATTAAACACAAATTGAAAGTTCAAACAAAAAGCCTTGTTCAAAAACTAAAAACGTTTGGATGAAACTTTCCGCTAAAATCGAACGAATTTGGCGAGTCGACTATCTCTGAAAATTGTACGTTTCAAGAACACGCCGGATATCGAAGACTATAGTTCAGTACGCAATAAATTATGAAATCGGAAGTTCAGAGTAAACATCCTGTGCATTCAAATTTTCAACTTTGACCGGCCTCTTGGTGAACCTATTTTCAAATACTGCAGAACTCGAACAAAATTTTCAGGGTCAGTCAAAGATATAATTACGAAAATTTCATCCTAACTTGTTGCTGCAGGCACTACCCCCTAACTTCGAACCAGAAAACTACATAATACAAAAAGCTGTATTATTACCTTTATTAAAATTTTACTTTAAAAGGTAGAATCTTGTTGCTAAAGCGTTTAACGACTTGACTAATAACTGATATTGAAAACAACCTAACTTTATTTTTGGCTTTCGTTTCAGATACTCCCAAATAAGTGCTGACTTTATAGCGCCACTACGAGGTCTCTTTGACTCCATGGTGTTGAAGTGACGAAGCCCAAAAAATTTGTGAGAAAATTGATAAATTATAAAAATTATCAATTTTATAAAAACTATTAAAAAAGTTACTCTTTTTGTCTTGTCCGAACAAACTGCATATTCTTTTACAGTTTTAAAAGCCTATAATAAAAAGAGGGTTTTCAATCGGGACAGGACTTCGGCATTTTCCATTCTCTCAAATGACTTTATTAGCTCGAATTCGAGATTTCGATAAATTGGCTCGCAAAATTCGAACGATTTTCAACATGTGTTCATAAACCTACAGGTATGCATCACTTTTCGCGCACATTCTTCAATTTGTAGGTCAATTCCTATTGTTCATTAAAAAGTTTTAATTTTTGGCAATTAGGTAGGGTTTCTCAATTAAATTGCTTTTGATTGGCGGAAAGAAATTGTGCAAAAAATCAAGAACGAAGCAAAAATGACTATACCCCGTGCATAACAATTAGTAACATAATTTAAGGCGAAAAATTCAAAAATATAACGTTCGTCAACCACAATTTTTCTGTTGATATGCTCAAATAAATGTTGATACTTGACGGATTTGCAAAAAATCCAAAGATTTAGTCGTTTTCAAAATTGGACACCCTAAAACGTTAATGTTTTGTCGCAATGAATATATGAACTTGAACCTGTCAGACAGCAAATTATAAAGAAAAAGAGAGCCCCAACAACATCTCAAATGGTGTCTTGTTCGTACAAACAGAGACAAAACAGCCTTAAATTAACTACATAACTGGGTGAATTGCTAAAAAGTCGATTTCCCAAAAATTTTCACTTTTATAAAAGCGCACGTTCGAATTTTGACTGCTTTTTGTTTAATTAAAACTAATTTATTGTAGAGCTTCCCGATTATTATAAATCATTTATCGATAATGTTCTCTTTTTCGAACGAAAATAATTNAGTAGTAGGGCCAGGATAATAACAAAAGTGTGAATAGAGGATATCGTTACAGGTCTACCTGTGAATATAAACTAGTTTAAAATCTTGAATAGACCAAAATTCAATCTCTTCTAAAATCTCGAATGCAATCTTAAATACAAATATTAAATAAAAAATTTAGAATAAATACAATCCTTAATAAACCAAAAAAATAATGTATTAAATTAAAAATTCATTTCAGGCTTACTGTGGTGAATTATTCATTCTAAACATTAATGACATACAGTATGTCACAAACTGAAGTGATTGAAAGTATTTCGAACAGTTGTAGCCAATGTTATACTAGACAATGGGAATACATCAAATAAAAATAATATTAAACAACGTATCAAAAGTTGCGTAGGTTTTCACGCTGATTTTTGTCTAGGATATAAACGTGTATCAAACGGCCGCTTTATCAGATGAGAAAAGTCGGACAAACAAGAGGTGACAAAACTGTTCTGAGTGGCCTTTCTTTTTCTGAGGCTAAGAATCCTCTCTAAGGCTATTTTTTGCGCTTCTTAAGGGGGTTGTGGGTGTAGAATGTTGGAATTGCTAGGAAAAATAGCCCTCTCCTCCAGCTGGACTGGAAGGGTTGATAACGGGTAGATAAGAATAAATAAGAAAGAAAATACGGGAGACTAAACCTTCTCTATCACCTGCAAGTAACTTTTTTGATTCTGCCCGATGTAAGGGATGGGCCTCACCGAACCGAAAGTGAAAACTGGTACAAAATATGTTCTCCATTCACACAAAAATCCGGAACAAGGTCGGATCAATTTTGTCCAAATTGAATAAAAACAAACTTAGAAACCTACGAACATATTGTATATTTTGTTCGTATTTCGTGAAGCGAAAATATTCTGTTTTTGGTTTATACGTAACTACATTCTCATTGGCGCTAATTCTCCAGCGGTTTTATTTTCCCTGAGGTTGATGTTTCTGGTGCGCCACGCAGGACAAAAATCAGCTTGGGGCGACGCCTGGACGGAATTGAACCAAGTCATACATCTCATACACACGCCGAACGAATTATCATACATTTTAAAATAAATTCATTTTATGCAGATTACTGAGAAAAAATATAAACAGTGTTCCACACTCAGCATCTTACACCCACAACCCCCTTAAGCTGAACTTTTGAACTCAAAGAGTTTGTTATACATTTTTGGCCACATTTCCAAGAAATAAAATTGTATTCGAAAACGCCTGTTTTGATGGTTTAAATTTTTTTATTCAATCCCATCCTGGATAACAAAAACAACTTTAACTATTCATAACTTGAACCAAGTTAATTTGCTGCAAAACAGTCTTTGGTCGTGAATTTTAATTTATGATTGTGTTGTTAAATAACAGTACTTCAAATGATTTAATCGTTGACTGTGATGCAAAATTTAAGCTGTTTTAAGTGTTGCTTGGGTGTTGCTTGGGTGTTGCTTGCCCCAAAAAATATTTCCACAGTAAATTTCCAGAAAATATTTTAACAAAATTAAATAGTTTTTTAAAAATTAAGAATTTTGATGAGAAAATTAAGAATTTGAATCAAGATTTTATAAGCATTGATAGATTTGTGCAACCACAGACGAATCGTATAAGATTTCTCGAAGTTTTTGTTGTGACTCAAAGTTCTTTCGTGGTCACAATGTGTGACCGTCACATACAATGTAGACAAATTTGTCGCTGCTAAAAAAGTAAGATTTATTCCAACAATTAATTAAGCAAACATATACTTTAATTCTGTATATAAAATTGTAAATTTTTGAGAAATTTCAAAGTCACATTTTAAATTATAAAATTCAAAATTTGATTTGAAAATACAATAAAATCTTTATGAACTATTGATTACAGGTCACTCTGAGGTCTCAAACGTCCCTTAATATGCTAAGAACTGACCAGAAAACATAAAATGAGTTTAAAAAGCAACTTAAAATATCACAAAAAAATATAAAATTTACATTTTTGAGAATTTTCTGAGTAATAAGCTGTGGAAAACATTGGAACTAAAAAGGGTAGTGTCCAAAAAAAACTCAGGCTGAAAAAAAGATATATGACTTAATCGACCAAAAAAACGATTGGTCGGGGTCTCGCAGCGCTATGTGTTGTCTAGCGTCCTTTAGCGGCAACATTGTAAATATCCGCGATATCGCTCTGGATAAAATAAAAAGATAACCACTTGGAATGTTCACTTAAAAATAAATGCAAATAAATACTGGGATCACGTTCTTGTTAATTTGCTGTAACAAAAATCATATAGATTGATATAAATATAATTAAACATACAAAATATATTTATTTTTTGATTTTTTTACCACAACCAATGCATTTTTATACCAAATAGACAAGAAATTGAAAAGTCAGACAATTTTGAATCAAACAGTTTTTTGAAGCTAATTACCAAGTTGCGAGTTAAAACAAAGTGTCGGAAAATAGTAAAATTTACAAAACTGAAAAATGAATATAATAATTGGTGGTTGTCTAGTCAATTGCTCTAATTGGATTTTTTTGTATCCTGGTACTACAGAATTTGAAGATTTTGGCATTTTTCTAAAAATTGTTTTTTTTTGCTTAATAAGTTATAATTTTCAACATTATATTGTATACAGATCCCTACTACTCCTAAACAAATAATTTGTTGCAAAAATTTTGATTTTATCAGTGAGTATTAATTAACGGTAATGCCTGAGTTTCATCACACAAAAGGATGGATGTCTTATATTTGTCAACCTTTTGATAAATGTGACTTTGTGTTGATCTAAATTAATATTTTTGCGATAACAACTTTTCTATGTAATTCTTAGCAATTTGGTATTCAAACTTTAACCAGTGAATTCAATGTATTATTGAAAATAAGCCTTCCAAATGTTTGAGCTTGAAACTGCAGAAAAAATCCCGCGACGCCAAGAGTTTTGCGAACAACTTTTCCGCCGGATAATATGAAATGGGAGATTTCAAGGATTAAACGACTCCAATTAAAAACAAATTATATGTCAAACAAAAAAGCCTTGTTCAAAAGACTGAATAAAAAAACACGTTTTTGGGCATGACTTTCGTCTAAAATCGAAACGAAAAACTTCGCCGGATAATATTTAAGACTATTATGTTTCAGTTACGCTCGTTCAATAATTAATGAAATCGGATGTCAGATTAAACATCCTTGTGCATTTCAAATTTTCAACTTTGACGCCCTCTTGTGGCTGCTGTAACCTATTTTCAAATGACTGCGAGAACTCGACACAAAATTTTGTTCTCAGGGTCAGTTCAAAGACTATATATTATATCGAAACATTTTCAGCCTAACTTTTTTGCTGGGCACTACCCCCTAACTTTCGACCAGAAAAACTCATAATATCAAAAAGCTGTATTATTACCTTTTATTTAAAATTTTTATTTTAAAAGGTAAAAAAATTTGGTTGCTAAAGCGTTTAAGACTTGACTAATAAACTGAGTATTGAAAAAACTAACTTTTTTATTTTTGGCTTTTCGTTTCATATACTCCCAAATAAGGTGCTGACTTTTTAGCGCCCACTACGAGGTCTTGACTCCATGGTGTGAAGTTGACGAAGCCAAAAAATTTGTGAGAAAAGAATAATTTAGATAAGAAAATATTTTAACTTTTGATAAAAACTATAAAAAAGTTATTTTTTTGTCTTTGTCCAAACAAAACTGAGTTTTTTAAGTTTAAAGCCTATAAAAAAGGGTTTTCAAATCGACAGACTTCGGCATTTTCATCTCTCAAATGACTTATTAGCTCGAATTCAGATTTCGATAAATTGGTGCAAATCGAACGATTTTCAAATTGTTTCATAAACCTACAGTATGTCATACTTTCGCGCCAGTTCTTCATTTTTGTACAATTTCCTATTTGTTAATTAAAACGTTTTAATTTGGCAATTAGGTAGGTGTTTCTCAAATTATAATGCTTTGATTGGCGGAAAGTAAATTGTGCAAAAATCAAGAACGGAAGCAAAAATATGACACCCTGTGTCATAAAAAATTTATGACTATAATTTAAGGAAAAATTTCAAAAATAAATCGGTTTCAACCAATTTTTTATGTTGTTTCTCAATCAATGTGATTACTTGGAGGTATTTGAAAAATCCAAAAAATTAGTCGTTTTCAAAATTGGACACCCTAAAACGTTAAATTTTTTGTCAATGAATAATGAATTGACTGTTAGACAGCATTAGTTATCAAAAGATAAAAGAGAGACCCCACAACATCCTCAAATGGCTGTTTTCGTACAAACCAGAGACAAAAACAGCCTTAATTATACTACATAACTTGGGTGAATTGTAAAATGTCGATTTTTCCCAAAAATTTTCATTTTATAAAAGCGAACGTTTTCGAATTTTGAATGCTTTTTTTAATAAAACTAATTTATTTGTAGAGCTTTCGATTTATTATAATCATTTTCGATACAGGTTTTTTTTTCGAACGAAAATATTTCGCAAAATTTGCACAAGAGTAATTTCGCATAGTGAGTCTCAAAATTGGGTAATTAAAAACCCACTTTTCAACTTGTTAAAAAGGGTCATTAACACGTGTGATTCAACCACATATTAGATTCGACCTTTTGAATTTAATTCCTAATTCGATATCAAGTTTTTTCTTTAAAATTTAAATACAGAAACTTTAAGGGTATGTTGGTTCCTGATTTGACATATTCCCGATGAAACATTAGCCAAACAGGGCTTCAAGGATATTATTTCGATTAGCCATTTTGTAGAACTAGCCTTCAACTTCCGAAAAAAATATGCCAAAATGTTTAAGTATGACCACACTCCTTCACACATAAGCGACACAAGAGCCACCTAAGCCAAAACGGAAAATCTATCTCCTCCCAGGTTTTCTTTTGAAATAAACTCAAATTTTAACATAAGCTGCATAATTTGTATGCAAAACTTTATTCGAGCGCTTTTGTCGATAAGTTTCGTATTCATTCTAAAATATTAAAAAACTGGTCCAAAATACCGTTTTTTCGACTTTTTTCATCGGAAAATCTATCTCATCCTAGGTTAAATTTCAAAAGTTACTCAAATTTTTGCAAAACCTGGCCCTTAACAAACAAAACCTTCATAGTTTTCGTCAAATTTTGACCCCAAACAAAAAATATGAATTTTTCAAGGTCACGTAAAAAAATTAAAAAAAAAAATGTTTGCTTCGATTTTTTCGAAATAGGCTCAAAAGAAAGCTTGGGGACCACTGAAGACAAAGCTGGCTAACGTTAAACCGAAATTTTTAAGTCTAAGAGGTCAAATTAGAACAAATGTAACTTTTCCACTTAATTTTGAAAAAAATACTCCGAAAAAATCGAAGAAACTCAAAAATTTCGAATTTTTTTTTGTTTTTATTCAGGTTGTTTTCTGCTTTTAAAGCATCAAGGATTGATTTGCTGCATTTTTATGACATAATAACTGCAGAAAATGTAGGACCCACCATACCCTTAAGGGAGTTGGTGTCGCTGATTTGGGCCTCTTCCAAAGTCATTTCCCGCCAAACTAGCAAAGGTGATATTCCAAAAACATTTGTTACTAACAGAACCAACCTTCGCGGTAATTTGAAACATAACAGTAATCTGATACAATCCCAACTACTCCGACACCTACGCTTATTTTTTTGTGTCAGGCGCCGGAAAAGCCTTACGAATAATGCAAAAGCGCTTTTGTTCTAAAATTTTGCTTTCAGCGGACAAAAACGCGAAAAAAACAAAAATTTTGAAATGGTCAGTTCGGCAGGCAAAAGCTATATCCTCCACCAGTTTGAGCGACACATTTTCGACTCATACTGCATCAGAAAGCACAGGACTTGTTTAGCAATTCATTAGAGCGTTTTTTTTTTTAAATTGTGCTTCGGCGTCTCTTGGGGGCCATGTCCAATTTTCATTTTTAGCCAAATTGTTCGAAATGGTCAGTTTGGGTGGCTCAGGCAAAAGCTATCTCCTCCACCAGTTTACAAAATACACTTTCGGCTCATACTGCATCTGAAAGCACAAGCCTTGTTTGACAATCTATCAGAGAGTTTTTTTTTGAAATTTATATTTGGCGTCTCTTGAAGGCCACGTCAACTTTTCATTTTGAGCCTTTATTTTTGACAAAATTTAGAAACCAGAAAAAATTCTTCAAAATAATTTTTTCCGTAAATACAAGCACTTTTAAGGATTTTGGTGCTATTTTTAACTCGGTAGTGTCAAAAGAAAACAAATAAGCGCACTTTCAATTTAAATCATAAATAAATTAATGATTTTTGGTTTCCTTTTTTATCTTTTTTGGCCGCTGAAAAATAAATTTAAAAAAAATCGCTTTTGAATTATTCGTAAGGCTTCTCCGGAGCCTGACACAAAAAAATAAAAAAATGATGAAAATTGAAGGAGTAGGCACTAACTGCGTGTCTTTTTAGGAAGCCTTTAACAGGTAGGTGTTGGCGGAGGTGGGATTGTATCAGATTACTGTTAAGTTTAAAATTACCGCGAAGGTTGGTTCTGTTAGTTACAAATGTTTTGCAATATCACCTTTGCTAGTTTGGTGGGAAGTGACCTTGGAAAAGGCTCAAATTAGCGACACCCACTCCCTTAAGTTCACAATAAATTTAAAGTTATCTAGAAATTTGCCTAAAAAACTTTATCGAAGTAAATACAGTTTGTCAGATACTGTTTGTCCTTTTTATGATATACTCGACACTTATTCAATTGATTAAATTGAAAAGAAATAGAAAATGCGATTCTTAATTTAAAATTGTTTATTGCCCATTTTTTGAGCTACTCATTTCAAAATAGTTTGAAGTATTTTTGCGATTCAGTTTGATCATTTAAATTTGGCCTTGCCGGTTGTTGATCCGAAATTCTTCGGAAGTATTTTGAAATGTGTTCTATAGAATTGATTATGATGAATATGATGAAAAATTCCCAAAAATGGTGGGTTTTTAGTGGCCTTGCTCGGTTGCTGATGTTCACTCGCTCTATGATGTAAACCTTTCTTTTTATTGTCTGACTGTAGGACAGTAGGTCCTTGTATGTAGGATGAGTTACAAGTACATAAGAACTTGTAAACAACATTTGAGGTCGATAAATAGTCATTGATGGCTTATATGTAAATGAGTATAATTGTGATACTTCATTGCTTTGAGAGCAAGTATTAACATTATATTCAGGTGAATATTTTTTATTTTGGTAATCAGACTTTGAGCATAATATTCAACTTGCGGTGAGTTTTAATCGATAACGAACGTATGCATACTATCAGGCTGTTCGGGTTTTTCGAAATTTTGACTCAATATTTTAATTTTTCTTTTTACGAGCCAACTTGGGTAGTTGTTCCTTGATTATACATTGTATATAATTCTAAGTTCATTAAAACACTTCAAAAGCTGTTCCTCATCTGAACAACAATCATAAACTCGGTGGAGTTGCGTAAAAATAGCACTTTTTTATACCTCTGTGGGGAAACTGATTATGTATAGTTTGTATAAACAGTGTTTAAATCTGTTTTAAATATTTTCCTAAATTTTATTTAGAAATTTTCTATACAAATTTCTATATCCAAAAACTTTATCGGATCATTTTTCATGTGGTGAACAGTAAAATCCAGTCTATGGTGAAATCCATTTATATTTTCAAATATATTGTTTATTGAAGTTTTTTAGGACGTCATAACAAGGACGTTTTTTAAGACGTCATAACAAGGACGTCATTGTAATATCGAGACAAATGTTATATATCCTTTTTTTTATAAATTTATCAATGATAGTAGATTCTAAAAGATCCGAAAAATATCACTCATGCTCGAAGATAATGGGCTTCCAATACTAAAAGCGCTGCGTTTTTTGAAAACGCCAATTAAGGTTTGATATATGTTATAATTCAGTAAAACCCCATGCAAAAACGATCTTAAGTCTGATCTTTCAGTAAATGGAAGTTGGTTATTAAATTGATCTTTTTCATTCAAAAAAATTGAAGGATTATTATAAATTATTTTCAAAATATGTGATATTGTTCTATTAACTTTATACTTGTGAAAAATTACGTTGCGTCTCTAGAAATTACCGTGTGCGTTTGAGGGTTAAATTTTTTTGTGTCGGGCAAAAATCTTTTCTTGAAGTTTTAAGGGCTATGATACTTCATAAGACCAAACCCTGTACCTATGCTATTCAGGGAGGCCAATTTTTTGTAAGTATTTTTGCTGAAATTTTTTGATATTGTTTCAAAAGTAATTTCCGTTAATAATCTAACTCATAGTTCAAAACTTGTAATGAATTCAAAATTCTGATCATGTCAAAAAACAGTAAATAGTTTTTCCTGATAAATTTTTCGTTCGATAAAACATGCCGACGCGGACTTATCGACGTTCAAAAGTACAACCTGTGGGTTTTGCCTAAAACATTAGAGAAGTTTTTGCGCTCTGGGGTCAGAAGTGGAGGTTTTTTCTAAATCTAATCCGGTTAATATTGTATGAGCTCTAATTTCTCCAAAATTTTTTCGTTCATGCCATTTTTTCTGCCATATTCTTGAAAAGATGTAAATAAGCCTTATACGGCTTAAAAATTGTTAGACCCTCTTGAAGACCCCCCAATGGCATGCTCCTTACTTGATTAAAATATATCTTGTATTTTCATTGGTAAAGTTATAGCTGTGAGGTTATGAATTTCGACTGTTTAAAAATTAGTAAAACGGTTATTTATAAGCGCTTTTAATTTGTTGCCTTTTTTTATCGCAAAAACTTTCGGACCTGTGTA
>SCLH01000808.1:283113-300753 GCA_004367855.1 Oikopleura vanhoeffeni
CAAAATATATGCAGTTAAATGTGAAAAATATTGCTAATCAGCTGAAAACTCAAAATCAGTACCACCTTATGTTCAACATTTGATCTATTTGTTTTTGTCGGCTTTATTTGGATTAAATGGCCGTTCAACGAAAAAATTATTCTTCGTATAGAGACTGCAGAAAAATAATACTCATATCAAAAGAATCCTCAAATACTTTCCTAAAAACTGGCTCCCTCAGAATTTCGATATTATGTATCGTTTTCACACAATTAATTTTTTGGGAAATTTTGGCGAAAATCCCAAAAAAATGTAGGAAAAAATAACTTTCGAACGGCTAATCGTATAAAATTTTCAACACTATTTTTGAAAATAAAATTGCAAATTCTATAACATATTTAAATTGTGGGTCTGTGACGATGATATTTTTGCGCCGTTTTGGCTCCCAAATTTATTTTTGCCTTCAGATAGTCAAAGGGTGTGAGGGGGTTAATCGTTATTCAACTTCTACGCAATAGTTAGTCCGGAACAGTAAACTCTGACATATTTACCGAGTGTTTCAAAACGGGATCGGGATCTAGAGTCGGAATCGAAATCCCGCTTCCCGGGTCCAGGTAGGGACGGAATCGGGATTGAAATTTTAACTAAGGTCGGGACCGAGACAGAATCGGGATTCAAGGTCAGAAAAATACGACTCGGGACCGAGCGGGATCGGAATCATTGTGGTCGACCGGGTAGTCATTGTGCCCTGAATTGAAAAACTTGAATTTTTATCTGCTCTTAATCCTGATTGAAGTAGAAAAAGTGCGCCAGATCCTAATTTCCAACTTTTACAGCTGGATTAACCCCCTCACACCCTTTGATTTAAAGGCAAAAAAATTTTCGGGAGCCAAAACGGCGCAGAAATAACATCGTCACAAACCTACAATTCAAATATGTCATAGAGTTTGCAATTTTATTTCCAAAAATATTGTTGAAAATTTTATACGATGAGCCGTTCGAAAGTTATTTTTTCCTTATTTTTTTAGGATTTTCGTCAACATTTCTTAAAAAATTAATTGTGTGAAAACGATACATAATATTGAAATTCTGAGGAAGCAAGTTTTAAGGAAAGTATTTGAGGATTCTTTTGATATACGTTTATTTTATCTGCAGTCTCTATACGAAGAATAATTTTTTCACAAGTGATTTTTATGAAACTCAAAATAATGAAAAAAAGATATTTTTCAAAAAATTATTATTCAAAAGAATTGAACGGCAATTTAACCCAAATAGAGCCGACAAAGACAAATCGATCAAATAAAGAACATAAGGTGGTACTGATTTTGAGTTTTCAGCTGATAAGCAATATTTTTCACATTTTACTGCATATATTTCGACGCGCGGCGATATGAATAATTGTTTTGTAAGCGATCAAGATATCATATTTCAAATTTGAGACCAGCTTTCAATAGTTAAAGTTTCCCTCCTAAATTTGTAATTTATATGTCATTGTAAAAAATGTTTGGTTTTTCAAGAAATACAAGGTGAGTAAATCTTTCTTTTCTCTCGCGTATCTAGTTTTCAAACTCTCGAAATTTAAAATTTACGTGTTGTTCACTTATTTAATCCTTGATCTCATCAGTGACAAATAAGTAAATTAATATCTTCCCAGTTTCCTGTGATAACGCTCAAAGTATTGCCTTAAGATAGGCTTTTGGTGTGAGGCGAAGTTCTCGTTTCTGGGTGTGAGGAGGTTAAGTACATAAAAGCAGTTTTTTCTTGTAGAACCAAACACTTTCCAGCTTCACTGTTCATTTCTACTAACAAATGTATTTGAATCATAGCTTCGAAACAATCAAAATGTATAATTAAGGTGTTATCGGTTTTCAGCATTGGAAATCCACGATAATTATTAACCGAAATGTGCATTTTGTACCGAATATTTCTAAGATCAAATTTTTTTTTCAAAATTTTCCGAAAAAATTCTGGCTATTGATTGGCTTTAAATCGGCCTTATTCAGATATGAATGTCTCACCGTCGTATCCTCGCGATTTTTTGTTTTAACATGTAAATTTTTTTTGTCCAGTTAACTATTTTTTGATATTAACACCTTTAATTTGAGAAAAAACATTTTTCATGAAATCAATCGTTTTTTGCAAAACAATGCTGAGAAATCGATTTGTGAAGCTGTGTGCACGACATTTTTGATAAGGCTTTCGATGTGGCGCCCAAACTCCATATGACAAATAATTTATAAAACGGTGCTTAAATTTTTAGTTTTTGTGAAAGAATTTAAACTTGATTTCTCACAATTGTACCCCTGCCAAAAATTTTTAATGAATAATTTAGCAATTTCACAAGTCACGCGTTTCATTATAGTCAACTTATTTTGACAAAGCCGAAAAAAATTCAAAAATCTACAGATTAAGTCATTTGCATTTCTTACCTCTTATTGAGACCGAAGACACAGCCACCATTGCAAATGGTCTCAGTATACAAATATTAACGGTTGAAATGGTTTGAGAAAATTGCTCAATTTGATTTTTCAGTTTACCTGGAAAATTCAAAGGCAGATTCAATCTCATGCATTGAATCGACGTAATTTTATGATTTGAATTTAAGGGTATCTCGGTCCCTAATTTGAATATTCTCGATAAAATTTAGCCAACACGGTCGTGAGGAATATATTCGATTACCAGTTTGTAAAACTAGCCGTCATCTTGCAAACATGTGTCAACATTTTTTGCATTGAATACATCACAACACATTACGCGAAACAGGGAACCTAAGCCAAAATGAGAAATTCTATCTTCCTCTGAATATATTTTACAAATATAAACTTAATATACAGACTGCATATATAGTTCAAATTTCTGTGAAGCGTTTTTGGCGATAAATGTTTGTTTTTCTAGAATATGCGATACCATCGTTTTTTTGACATTCTTTCATCGAATCTATCGCTCCTCCGAGTTCTATTTCAAAATTCACTCAATTTTTGTACAAGGAAGCTCAAAACAATAAAAAATTCTTGAAACTGTTTTTTTAATTTCGCCCTGACTAAAATATGAAATTTTCAAGGTCACGTTAAAAATATTTCGGAGAAAAAAAGTGCTTCGATTTTTGTCGAAAGTAAGGCTTAAAAGAAAGCTGAGGAAACACTAAAAGAAAGTTGGTAATGCATGACGAAATTTTGAAGTCTTAGTTGGTCAAATGACAAAACGACTTATTTTAACATATTTTGAGAACATAACATGGATTTGGCTGATTTTAATGCATAACAAACTGCAGAAATGAGAACCGGATACCCTTAAGTCAGATGTTCTATTTTATGGCGATTTCCTGCAAACCTGTAAAACAATCTAGCTTTTATCGAGAACCATATTTCCTTTATACTTCTGTATGAATAACTGTCTTAAATTCTCTGGCTTAGAAAAATGACACTTTACCTGGAAAATGTTTTCACTTATGTTAAATACTTTTCGTGATTATTTGTTCTTGATTATACATACTTGATTCGCGCGACCTATTTTCTTACAGGGTTCGATTAATTCTATAGGTTATGTATAATATGGCCAGACTAAATTAAATTTAATTATTTTTCTACCAATGGTTTAGAAACTTATATATGTTTATATTTTTAAGATGATCGGTATTAATTTTTTACAAATAAGAAGCATGAATGGGAACATTATGGAAAATTGAGTATCTTTTTAAGAAAATTAATGGGCTGACTCTATCATAAAGTTATGCTATATCGATAACGGATGCTCGAGTTCATATAAATTTTTTTTGGGTTCTATTTTTGTGAAAAAAAACGATTTCGGACACGTGATGATTACGTAACTGTTTGATAAATATAGATAAAAATCAATACAAAACTCTATTATTTACACTTACCACCAATCGATATAGATGAAAATACAATGAAGCAGGGTGTCTATGATATCCGTTCACCACGACTCAATCTCAAAAAGCGTGTAACTAATCTTTTATAGCACGTGTTCGAATCCACAATGTTGTACAGAGTGTCTTCAGTATGATTATAGGCAAAGGTGCTTGATATTGGAACGTCAAGTTTATCGGTGTTTTGTGAATCACTCAAGCAAGCCACTAAGACAATCACTTAGACAATATTAATGAGATTCGAACTCGGCGCTACAGAGAACGTAAATGTTTTTGGTGAAGTTCGTTGGTAAAATAATATTGAATGATTATTTTTACAACATAACGAACATCACGCGTTAGGCCGCGTTTTTTTCTGACAGGCGGTTGGCTATTTTTGACATTTCGGTCATTCGGGATGAGGGTGCATTCAGGGAGTTTAAATTTAAGAAAGTCATAAGCAAATTTTTATGAAATTATCAAAGGAAACATTATTCGAATTAAAATTTATTATTACTTACAACTTTTTCCTTCCAAATCCGGAGGTGAAAGTCAAATGTTTAATTCTGAGCTAATAAAACCAATCAAATTGTTTTTACACGCTTAAGGGGATGTGGGTGGCTTCCAGCAATTGCTGGGGAAAATAGCTCTTTTTAAAACTCAAATATCTTTTGTGAGAAAATTGATGTGAACGTGTGATTTTTTCCCAATAATATATGGTAGTCCGTAACCTTGAGAAGCAAAAATTGATTCATTTTGTAGAAAATATTATCACATCAACCTTTAAAGCATAAACCAATTGCTGGTATTTTTTTCCATTGAAGTATACCGTCATATCCACGTATCCAAATCACATAATGCCGATATTATTGGTCAGAAAAAATCTCTACAATTGCTATCCAAAGCATATTATTAATTCATTTTAATTCGTCGAAATTATTTTTGAAAATTCCTTTGCTATAGTCAATATAGGCAAATGTAGATTTTTTTACAAAAAAAAAGTATACCTCACGAACGGTACATGCGATTTCTTTCTCTTTTCATAAATTCTTCTCTATTATCATAACGTTTGAACCAAGGAAATTTTAATAATTTTTTTTTATATTTCTCGCAATCACTTTCATGACATGATAATAAGCAGCTGATTTAATGCGCGCCATTTATAACATGATAGGCTAAAATTGGATATTGAAAAGGCTCAAAAATCTGAACAATATCATATTGAAATTAACTTTCATTTAGACTACCTTTTTTTTTGCCGAGTCTGATTTTTTTTGTATTCTGAAATGATACCATACTAGGCAATATTTTCGTTTTTCAGTATTATGCAAGTCCCGAAATGATTTTTGGAAATTTTCTAGAATATTGTCAAAAGTTTCCAATTTTATTTTGGGCTAATCTCCGTTGAAATTGATCACTAATGGGTTATTTTGTTTTCATCATCTGTCATTATTCGGGCATTTCGTGAGCAAGCGATTTCAAATGTTCTAGAAAAAAATATCCAGAAAATAATTTTGGTGTTTTTTTTAATTGCCAAACGATTCCTAAGGTGCTTGTGGTCAGTGCAATTGAAAAAATACCGAATTTGCGACCATGTCCAAAATAACTACTGCAGCCTAAAATGTCCCCTTGAAGGTGAACAATGTGGAGTCAAAAAAATCGGTCACATCGGTGTCCACTCAAAATAATTTGGATTGTATTGGATCGGATAGATTTTTCTGGTTGGATCTGATCTTCCTCATCTGATTCAATTATGCCGACCTTGGTGGACACCCTTTTAACTGCTGGAGAGTCACTTTGGTTCGCGAAGCCATATATATGGAAAATTAATACATGTGCGTTCACCTCAATTGCTTCCAAGCTGTGTGAGCTTCATTCACCTATAAATTTAGTAATGTGATAATTTCGAAAACAGTTGATATGCAGCGTTGAAAGTCATGTTCGGATAATTGTTCGCTTGCTTTTGAAACGGTACGATATTGTGCTTCTTGAAATTTTGTTGCAGTGAAAATTATAGTTATTTGATGAAAAATGCGTAGGCGGAAATGACTTTTTATAAAAAATTGCAGCTGCATTGGTTTGCACCAAGATTTTTTATGTTAATCGGTGCCAGAATTTTCCAAGCTATCGCATTCAGCGTTATTAAACTAGTTGTGGCCTTTGGTGGGTCACTCAAATCGACAATTTAAAACTTTTAAAATTGCATTTTACCCAAGAAAAATTTTCGAATTTTTGTTCATTTCAGGAATTTTCTCGAAAAATTCTGCTCGAGTTTACTTTCATGTGTTGATAAAATTTTACTTTGAAAGACGATTTTAAACCCGGAGGTATGACCCTATGTATAGGCTATACAGTTTGGCCTATACTTAGAACTATTTGACTGAAAATCACAAAAATAGTTTTGATACGAAATTTATGCCTGATCTTAAGGCTTGCCACATCATTTTATTTTTCCGATATTATGATTCTTGAAGGTCTAAAAATAGATATGTTCTTTTTTCACCGAGAAGTGCTTCGAAATTACCAATGACTATTGCAATAGGTCTGTTTTTGACACTTTGGCAAGCTTAAAGAAGATTATAAATAAAAAATACCTGCTCTAATTTCCCAAATTTTTTAAATTAATGTTCGTACTGAAGTTTTCATACGCTTGCCACCGGGCATGACGTGTAATTTATAAAAGTTCAGATTGCACAGCTTGTTGAAGGGAAAGGAATAAAGGGAAAGGGATTCCTGGAATTCCCTTTAAGAACGTTTCTCGAATGGGCGATGAGGCCAAAGGGAACGAGGGAAAGCAGGAACGACTCGCAAAAAGGGAGGCGAACAGCCAACAGTAAGGGACGTTCCCTTATACAAGCCTGAGATTTCCAGGCATCGTTCTATTGAAAAATAGTCACTATTTTCTCTTGTCACCGGTTTCATTTGCTGTGACGCTAAAATTTGCAATAATTCGGTGTAAAGCTACTTGACCTCGGTTTTTTGCCATGATTTTAGGAGTTGGAGAAATTTTCAGTTGTCTTTAGATGATTGAGAAGGGGGTGCCATTAACTCGGCAGACAGAAGTCAATAAACTCACAAAAATAATTAAGCCTGTTTATTTTTGAGGCTTATTGATCGTAGCTCAACCGGTATAAATATGTTCCAGCTTTTAGAAATAATTTTTATTCTATTCTAAAGAAAAATTGAGTTCGAATTTACGTTTTGAAAAAGTAAAAAATTTCTAAAAATTCAAAACATTTAAAACTTTTCTTATTTAGTTAACTGATAATTGTTTGAGCTTCTATTTATTGCAATCATTCGAAACAAGGTTGTTTAACAGTTAAATTATTCATTCGCCTTATGTATGGGCGATCGGTGTTTAGTGTACCCCATTTGGTCGCTAAGCACGCCCGTGCTTTCCGTACCCCAAAATTGGGCTGCATGAATTTTTGTTTATTTAGTCAATTTGGTACGGGAACACGGGCGTGTTGTGAAAACGCCAACCTCATGATATGCAGTCATTAGGGGGTTGAGGAATTTTACCGAAGTAGGGTCGTACCGGAGACTTATCTGCAAACTCTAAACCCCTCAGTACGATTCATTGAGTGTATTGGGGTTAAAACTTCTCAAAAAGAATTGATGCCGGACCATGAAAAAAATGTGGACATTCAAGTGGCTCTCAATTTGAGTCATGAAAACACAACCTTTCGGGCTCTGTAACGCGCTATAACAGGTTGATTTATTATTGAGGTTTTTGTTGTTATTATACGATCGCATACAAAATTCAAAGAAGGGCTTTAGTTTTCAGGATAAGTCTCCCGTTACTGACCCCACTTATGCGGCATGAGTATGCCTATCCACTGTGCTCCAGTGCAGTCGGTGAATTCTTCAACCACCCCTAATGACCACATAATGCATGACGGTGCGTTTTTCACAAACATCATGTTTTCATTCGAGCAATTTGGGTACGTTAAGCACGCCCGTGCTTTCCGTACCCAATTTGACCTAAATAAAAAATTTAATAATGTAGTACCAAATTTGGGTACCTAGCAAAGTATAGTGAGGACAAAAAACAAGTCCGATTGGCCAATTTGGGTACGGAAAACACGACCCTGTATGAGCTTTGGTGCTTTGCGGAACTTTGTTTCTTGCATACAGAGGTTAAGCACATCACTAAGGACAAATATAGTGGAATCGTGAACACGCCGCTATAGATAGTAAGCAGTATGACGCCCAGTAATCACGTTGGGGTTAGAATGCGTAGCCACTGACTCTTTAACGTGTGATTTTAAACGTTGTTGGCTACGCATTCAACCAAAAGTGATAAAGCGATATTGAGTTTGCCCAACATGTATCCCTATTACACTTTTTTCAAGATCCCGGCCCTGTGTAGTAAGTAGCTGGCCAACATAGTCCACTTAGGCTTGTTATCGGACTTTTTCGACCACCTTGGATTCGATAAACAGCCTAAGCTCACTCACATATCATTTTTCAACTCCGTGTATCAAACAGGCCCGGATCTTGAAAAACGTCTGATGAAGGATATATTCATTGCATTTCTGAAGAAAAGCTTAGATTTCTAATTAAGCTTTCGATAATTAAAATCATCAGAAAAGCGCAGTAAAAATAAATATTTTTAAAGTAAAGAATTTTTGCAGGTATGACATCATTTTCAATTGGCAATAGTAAACTCGAATTAACCAAAATTAAAGGGCTTCTATACTTATGCTTCAAATCAGTTGTTAGGTTATACAAACAAAGCATATCCCGCTTTTAACACTTTTGCTTTAATAGCCCGCCCTAATGAGGAAACGTAGTGGTGTTTGCAAGTATAGGCACGGAATATTAACAAAAGTGTGAAATAGGGGATATTTGGTGATTTAATTTCAAAATTGTTCGTTCAGATTTAGGTTTAGAAATTGTGTTATGCAATTAGTAATTACCTTTAGAAAAAACTTTTATGGAAATTCAACGTGTAGTATCGTCGAATGCATACTATCATCGCTTCAAGAGGCTTTTTGTGCATGCTTCTTATGCATGTTGGAAAAAACCCGACATGATTGGAAACAAATTTTTTTATTATTAATTTCTCAGAATGTTGGAGTATTTTCACTCAAAATATACGAAGAAACATTTGTCAGAGACAACAACATAGATTAATTTGATAGAGTTGGAATCCGAGCATAGACTCAAAACTGCCAAAAAAATAACAACTAGGCAGATCTATTTGGATCATAATATTTTAGAAAATATAAGATTAATCTAATTAGAAGGAAATATGTATGTGAAGTTATTGAAGTTGACATAAAATATTAATTTAGATAGTAAATTTTCTCATCCAAGTTGGCTTCAATTAAACTGTGAATTACGTCGAATGCTTAAAAACTTTGGAAATGTATGCAATATAAATTAAATTTTCAAATCCCAATTTATTATTTATTATCAATGATAATTGTACAGTGATAATTTTTCTGCACTCAAAGTTATTTTTTATTTTTTTGGTGTACTCAGGCTGAAAAATGAAATTATTTATTTGCATCTTAAGTATCAGGGATGCTCGGTTCAAGCCGTATAATTTTCGTGAAATTATTTTTTTAATGAGAAAATTTTATTTGCGATCTTAAGTATTTTAAGGATGCTGCGGTTCAGCCGTAATTTTCGTGAAATTATTTTTTTAATGAGGAAAAAATTTAGGAAAACTTTAAAAAACGGGGATTCACCAAAAAAATGTATAAATGCATTTAACTTCGAAATTTTGAAATAATAGAAAGAATGCATAAAGCAAGGGGTCGCATCACTGATTCGATCCGATCAGGTTTTTTGAAAAATGCGATCGATAAGTTCATCCGATCAGGTTTTCAAAATTTGCGATCCGATTCAAGTTCGAGCCGATTTCAAGTTCGATTCAATCAAGTTTTCAAAATTTGCGATCTGATCAAGTTCGGATCTGATCAAGTTTTCAAAAATTTGCGATCGATCAACGTCGATCCGATCAGGTTTTTCAAAAATGTATGTCTGACGCCTGTTATAAATTAATCAACAAACAACAACTTTTTGTGCTTTGAAATTTTTTTTTCGATACCTTTATTTACTAACAAATTTATTCATGATAAAAAAAATAGTTATATTATTTCACGTTCCCTTAATTAATAGATTGTCAGTTTGATCGAATCCCGATCTGATTTGTCTAGCTCCCTGGTCAACCACTGTGATTAAGTATACCTGCACACTTTGATTCTGGCAAGCTTTTGATGATTAGTTTTTATTATGAATATATGACAAAATCACCGCGTAATTCGACAATATTGTGGATCAAACAAGTCGGTTATTCTGGTGATTTATTATGTAACTGTTTTCTCGTCGAATTCAAGCTCTTTTTGTTCCCAATTAATTATTTTAAACCTTTCTTATTAATTTCTATAATTAGCCTGCCTATCTTAATTTGATTGTCATGTTTTCCCTCCAACATCGAGATAAGCGCATAATTTATTTAGTTTTTAAAAGTTCTATAGATATATAAGGGAATTGTTTTTTGATAATCAAAAAAAAATAACGAATAATATCAATTTTATTTAAAACAATGACCAACATTTCAAATAACTTGAATGTAACCTTAAAACCTTCATAAAAGTCTGAAAGGATGATACTACAGGGGAGCGCCGCGGCCGTAGACATGAAGTTAGAAGTGTGTCGCCAAAAACCCTAACATACGGTAATTTTAACTATACGAGTAACTTCTAAACTTCAGTCCCTGACTCCTTGAAAGAAGTCCTTTTTAAGCGCGTAAATCCCCTCTGACCCCCTTAAAGCGACAGATTTCGAGAAAAATTCGTTACCCTTAAAGCGCATTCTAAAAAGTATTGATAAAATTAGTGCATAGTCTTATTTTTGCTTTGCATGCATTATCGATTAGATAACTCGAAAAAAATGGGCTTCCCTATAACATCTTTATTCGTTGTTCCAAATAGATATAAAATTTATAAATCGGTTGTCATACACTCATAAAGTACACGTTCGTCTCTCAGAACCAGCTATATCATTATCCAAAAAAAATGTCTCTCAGAATAAAAAGGGTTCTACTCCGTGTAAAATCGGCTTTTTGGGAACGACTTTACTTACTGACGACAGATGTTCACTTACGACAGATTACTTACTGACCTCTTAAAGCGCATTTTCATTCTTTCAAATCTTCCGCTTCAATTGGTCATCGGGATTAAAGGCGCTTTAAGGGTCGCGTGCAGTTTTTTTGATTAAAACACACTTTTTCATGAATTTTTTAATTCAGACGACAGATTTGCGTTGAGATCCAATGGAGTCAATTAATTTTCAGGATTGCCGTCAAAGCTTTATATTTCAGTTGAAATTTCAAGAAAATTTCGACTATAGAATGCTTCAAAACTATTAGCAATTTTTAATTTTTTCAAAAAAATTTTAGGATGTGCAAGAAGCACGAACTTTTGAATTTCTCATAAAAAATGTCACGATAATACATAAAGGCCATTTTTAATTCTTGCATATTTCAAATATCTAGCACCCCAACCCTCGGGTAAATAAATCTTCAAATGTTTTTTAAAAATGGGCCATTTGGACCAATTTTTCTTTAAATTTATTTTCATAATTGTTTGAGTCATTTTGAGCTATCTAGAACACAGTCCCTGACTCCTCAGAAGGTAGTCCCTCAAAGCGCGCTTAATCCCCTTTGACCCCTGAAAGCGACAATTTTCAGAGAAAAAAAATTGTCTCCTAAAGCGCATTCTGAAAATTATCATTAACTATACTGCATAGTCTATATTTGTTTGCCTTATTATGCGTTAGAGAAACTACTTCTTCATTGTCACCATTTTCATATTTTTAGTGTCAGGCTCCAAAGAAGCCTCACACATAAGCATTATTGTCCTATTACTCGGAATTGTGCTTTTGCGGCGCAAAAAGTGATCGAAAAAAAAATAAAATTGAATTATTTACAATTTAAATTGAAGAGTCGCTTATTTGCTAGTTTAGACGCCACCGAGTAAAAAAGTGCCAACAAAACCCTAAAGATGTTTGTATTACGGGAAAAAATTATTTGAAAAGCATTATTTCTGGTTTCAAAATTTCGTCAAAATTTAGGCGTTTAAATGAAAAGTTGACATGGCCCCCCAAGGAGACGCCAAATCGAAATTTAAAAAAAAAACTCTCTAATGGATTGTCAAGTCTTGTGCTTTCAGATGCAGTATGAAAGTCGAAAGCTGTAGTTTTAAACTGTGTGGAGCGATACCTTTTTGCCTGAGGCTCCCAAACTGACCATTTCAAACAAAGTTGGCTCAAAAGGAAAAAGTTGACTGGCCCCCAAAGAGTCGCCGAAGCAAAATTTCTTAAAAATCTTTTAATGCATTTGTTAAACAAGTCCTGTGCTTTCAATCAGCGAGAGTTGAAACTATATCACTCAAACTCGTGAAGGAATGTACCTTAGCCTAAGCCTCCCAACAGATTCATTTCAAAATTTTAATTTTTATTTTTTCGCGTTTGATTGTCCGCCGAAAGCAAGATTTTAAAACGAAAACAATTTTTGCATGTATTTGTTAGGACTTCTTCCGGGCCTCACACAGAAATAAATATAAACTGATGACAACTTGAAGGAGTAGGTACGAACTGCGTGTCTTTTGAAAACAGCTTTTAACAAGCGTAAGTGTCGGCGTAGGTCGGATTGTATCCAGATTAGCTGTTTAAGCCTTTCAAAATACGCGAAGGTTGTTCTGTTGCGTCACAAATGTTTTTGAAAGTATCACCCTTGCTTGTTGGCCTGGGAAATGACCTTGGAGTATGATCTATACTGCAAGTCTCTATTTTTTAGCTCAGTCATCGTTAGATGAATCATAAGCTATTGACTCTTAAAAGCGACGCAGATTTGAAGAATGAAAATTGCGCTTTAAGGCGTCAGGAGGTATACGCGTACTGTTTGAGAAAATTTGCTCTGGATTGGTCAATTTGGACAAATCTAGAGTTTAAAATTGCGTGTTAAATATGGTCCAGATAAGAATTTTTGGTGATGCAAAGTGAATTTTTCTTTAACAAATCTTCTAGGATGTATAAAATTCAATTTTATGAGAAAAAGAAAATAAAGTTTAATTTGAAATTAAACATGAACTCGAAAAAGATTAATCCAAAATCGTTAATATGTCACTAAACAATAAAAAATTATGAATAAATATATGCTCACAGTAAATCACTCTCAGAAAAACTAGGAAACTTAAGTATTTTTATCGAATAACTATTGGCCCATTTTCAGCTTAGCGACATTGTCTGCGGACTTAAAACATGTTGTTAAACTCCTTGAAAAATACGACGACTTCATTGTTCAAACTGAACATGTTTTTTCAAAAAGTGTATGTTTTCATTGTCGCGCCCGACCGGAGGAATCTTGTGTTGAAAATCTGGTTTAAAGAACGCCTATTTTTTGCCTAGGAACGTTTGAAAAAAAAGCCCTATCTTTTTGTCTATAACTATACGCCGCACGGCCAGGAACGAATAAATTTATTTTTTCAAATGCGTAGGTTTTGCGGAGGCTTACGTAGGTTTTTGAGTGGAATCTAACTATACGCCGCACCCCGATGTAGTAATATTAAGGTAAGTTAATTTTCGGACCAATCGACAATATAATATATTGGATATTAAAATATATTGTAACAAGATGAACGAACATTTTGCTCATTTTGTTCTTTGAAACCCTTTAGCGTAATGCTTTTAATGAAAGAGTTATAATTTTGTTTGTGTTTAAGGATTTATATTTTAATCTAGAACGAAATCTAGAGATTTTCGAAATAATTGACGAATAGTCCCGATCAGAAAAAATTGTTTGATGAATTTTTTCTTAAGATGCGTGCCTTCTTTTGAACTATCAACAGTGCCCAGTGAGAAAGAATTTGCTCAATGACACATCACCATTTCCAAATAATGTCTGATGTTAGACATTTCTAGCGAAAAAATATGATCGTTACGCTTTTTTAAGCTTCTCAAGCTTTTAGGTGTGTTCTTGCGCACTTTAGTTTCAACAGTATAAATTATACGTCTTACTTCTCATTTATTTGCGTAGAAATTTCTTTCAAATTATTCATAGTCTTTGATTATTTGACAAAAAGGAGTTCAAAGTTGAAAACTTTTCTGGTATCAGCAACAGTATAGCATAACTGATGAAAAATGTATGAATACAAATTTCCTTCAGTGGTACAATATTGTGCTGTGGTCGGTATTTAGTCCAGTTAGGTGCGAGACTGTACTCAAAAAAAAATTATTCTGAATTGTGAAATTTAGAGAATTTTGCATTTATATCTTGACCTGTAAAAATAATACATTGTTGGTACTATTGTCCCGTCAAATAAATTTTCAGAACTTGAAATTTCGCAAAAACGCATGAATTTTCAAAATTGCGATTGTCAGAGTCAGGAAAATGACTAATTTTGTTTTATTTAAAGGTTTATTAATATGGGTTATTTACAGAATGGTCATACGGTTTCAGTCATATACTTATCGAATCGATCAGGATTATTTTTCGTTAAATGACCTTTGGAATAATGTCGGCAGAGATTTTGAAGATTTTGAATCTGGCGGAAAATAGAAAAATTAAAAAGCAAAAAAATTGATAATTGCTAGTAAATTTTTCTTGCTTGAGACATTTTCATCATTAAACGAAACCACGTCGCGGCA
Source organism: Oikopleura vanhoeffeni (assembly GCA_004367855.1). Lineage (NCBI taxonomy): Eukaryota > Metazoa > Chordata > Appendicularia > Copelata > Oikopleuridae > Oikopleura > Oikopleura vanhoeffeni. The sequence goes on from SCLH01000808.1 coordinate 297,620, forward strand.
GCCCATTCATTCGACGTTTCCAGCTTACCAGTTTTGGGCACCATTGCTGAATTCAGGTCGAAGCCAGAATACTAAAATAAAAAAGTTTATCGGTAGTAGTATAATTTTATATTTATTTTTTTAAAGACCAATTCAGGTTCAAAAATATGTTTTTCAAGAAAAAATGTTTTTAATTGTGGTTAATTCCAAACGGCCCAGCAAGATAAATAAATCACCTCTCTTAAGAAGATAATTAAAAAGGGTCGAATTATAATTTTTACCAAAAATATTTTTGTTCAGAAATTAATCAAAAAAATGTTAAAATTATTCAAAACAAATAATGTTGGTATGATATCAATGTAAGGTTATTGAAGATATAGTATACAAAAACTAAGTATACAACACAGTTGGAATCGGCAAAAGCTTTGCGTAACACAAGTTTTCTTGTATTTTTTGTTTTTACATTTTTTTGTTCAGATCTTGACAAATTGTTTAAACAGTTTCGAAAACGAGTTTACTTGACTGTTCAATTCACGTTCTATTATAATCAGAAATAATGGTAGTGTACACGGCAAGCACACAAAAAATTAATCAGAATTACGTTTGAACCTCATTCATCCTTCCTAAATTTTCTTGATTGATCACTTAAAAATTATCTCCAAATTAAGCCGGTCACCAAACCGGTTCAGGTAAATTAGCTCTGACAAATTTCCAAGCCAAAATTATTTATTGAATTCGGCCTTGAGAAGCGACACCATCCGAATTTCATTTATTGAGATAAGCTCAAAACTGTACGAAAAATTAAAAGAAAAAGTAATACAGAAAAAAGGGTACTGAAACAGACATTGATTCAATTTTTTTACAAAACACCGAATTAATTTAAAAGATTTCAGTAATCTCAGAAAATGTCAAAAAAAGTGTCAAAATTCCGGAACGTGTATTGTAATTGATTTATTATTCACTATTTGTGCTTCAGTTGAGCTATCTAAGACTTAAATCCGATCGAGTCGCCTTCTTTGAACCAAAGTATAGCATAATTCAATCTCCAGGGTTTTATTGTAATTTCAAATTAATAAATAAAAGAATGTATTGATTGAATACAAAGCAGATATATTCCAAGAGTAATTAGTTATCAGTTCGAAAATACTGTTACAGACTATTAGTTTCAGAAGTGACCATGATTAATGTAAGTTTTTGATAACCAAGTCTGAAATATATACAGGGCCAATTTATGTTTATCGTGTTTCACGCTGAGTTTTGATGCAAAAAAAGTATTTAAGATACCTATGAGAATTTTTATTATCGATCATAATATCTGAATCTGAGAAAAGGCGAGGCCATTTTAGAAAAATCATCAGAAATTTAAGCTTCATTTACTAAAAATGGGCCCTTCCCCAGAATTAAAAGAATATGTTCGATAAAAAATGACTTTTGCGAACGTCATGTTGATGAAAATTAACATCTAAATATAATGTAAAGAATAAATAATTAGAAGCTTGATTTTTATCACTGTCGCTAATAACAGGAAAGTGTTGTCCAATCAAGGAGAAAAACATATAAAGGATTTCAATGTTTGCATTACAATTAATCTTCAGGACCTGATATTGTTGAGAATAGCAACACTATTTACAAATCATACAATAAAGAATTAATAAATATAGCAACTTATTTATAGTAATGAAATTCTGTATACGCTAATCAGTTTCAGAAGAACCCTGGTATAGCACTTAATAATGTGTTATAAAAGAAGAAATTCAATAACAAAACACCACTATAGATAGTAACAATTCCATAGACTTATATTCGAGAAAGTTTGCCATGCCATGAGGATGTACACAATAATTTCCTGTGTTTCTCCTCTGCCTTAGTTTATGAGTCACAACTGCGTCTTTCCCATCATTTACTAGTTCATGTAACAACCTTAATGAGAAAATAACGTCTATTATATGTTTCAAAAAATTTTTTTTTAAATAATTTGTTATTGTAAAAAATAATTTTTTTGTTAAAAAAATAAATTTTTTTGTTAAAAAAGTTTTTCTGCTCAAAAAGATTATTTTGTGGTCAAAAAATTTCTTATTTGTTAAAATGATATTTTTTTATTAAATGTCTTTTTGATTAAAAATGTTTTTTATATTGAATATTTAGTTCAATAGATGCTTCTTTTTTGTATTAAAGCTGGCTGTTTAAAAAAAACTTTGTTATAAAATGGTTTTGATTGGCAAAAATGTTTGTTAAACATGTTATGTTAAAAATCGAATTTAAAAAGTTTTGTAAAAATAATCTCTGCCAAATTCCTTGAACGTTAATTAATTGCGTAAGAATAGTCATGTCTCACCGATTTGCAATGCGTGAAAAAAAAATTCCCAGTTTTTTTCACGCGATTCTTCGATTGCGTGAAGGAATAAACCCAAGTTTCTTACGCTTTTTTAAAAATTATCTGTATAAAAATATTATATCAATGAAAAGTTTATTTCTAATTTTTAATGTACTGTTTTAAAAATAAAAATCAGTGAAAATTTTCAGACTTTGATCAGAATAAACTGCCAAAACACAACCCTCAATTACCCCCGAAAACCAGGCTTCGAGCACCCACTACTGAGCCAGTTCAAACAAACGCTTTTGCATAAGTTTACTGTGAAAACACTGGCACGAGTATAACCTAACTGATTTTAACTCTTTCAAGATAGGATGTATCTTTCGTGTCATATCACATATGACCGGGTAACACTGGTAAAAAACCTATTCGCTGTTAAACAAATACGGTAACTTTTAGTGTTTACCCGAGGCATCATAAATGAATGATTCTATGCATATACACAAAATACAATCCATCTCTCGACAAAAGCTCTGAACTCAGGGTTAAGGGCTAAACTCGTGCCCCATGTATATGGAAATTATTGTGAAACTTAGCGCCATGCAAAACTTTATATCGAAAAAAAACCTGAACTGTCACAAAAACAATAAGTTTTGACCCCAAACTTTTTTGACAATGCTTTTGTTTGTGTCTACAAGGACAAAATTATACCCTACCTAAATTTTAACCACGTTAGCATTTATTTACACAATTAACACGGTTAAATTTCATACCATAAATCAACTAACTTTGAGTTGCAAATTTTTCGACCATGCAGCGTGAAAAAAAACTCAAAAATCCT
>SCLH01000808.1:300763-347650 GCA_004367855.1 Oikopleura vanhoeffeni
ACAAAATTAACGGTAGGAAATGTTTGAAGAAAATTGCTTCAATTTTATTTTCAGTGTTACCCTGGAAAAATTCAAAGGGAGATTCAAATCTCATGATTGTAATCGACGTAATTTTTATGATTTGAATTTAAGGGTATCTCGGTCCCTAATTTGACATATTCTCGATGAAATATTAGCCAAACACGGCTTGAAGGATATTATTCAGATTAGCCAGTTTGTAAAACTAGCCTTCATCTTGCGAAAAACATGTGTCAACATTTTTTTGCATGAATACACTCACAGACACATTAGCGAAACAGGGAGACCTAGCCAAAATGAAAATTCTATCTCCTCTGATTAATTTTTAAAATAACTTTAAATTCAATAAAACCTTATTCACTACTGCATATTAGTTACAAATTTCTGTGAAGCGTTTTTGTCGATAAATGTTTAGTTTTCTAAATATGCGAATACCATCGTTTTTTTTGACATTTTTCATCGATCTTCCTATCCCCAAGTTCTATTTCAAAATTCACTCACATTTTTGTACAAGGAAGCTCAAACATAAAAAACTTCTGTGGAAACATTTTTTTAATTTCGACCCTGATCTCAAAATATGAATTTTTCAAGGTCACGTGAAAAATTTTTCGGAAAAAAAGTGCTTCGATTTTTTCGAAAGTGGGCTTAAAAGAAAGCTGAGGAAACACTAAAGAGAAAGTTGGCTAATGGCATGACAAAATTTTGAAGTCTTAGTTGTCAAATTGACACAAACGTTATTTTTGAACATAATTTTGAGAACATAAACAATTGATTTGGTGCATTTTTATGGCATAACAACTGCATAAAATGAAGGAACCGGGATACCCTTAAGTCAGATGTTATTTTTATGGCGATTTCCTGCAAACCTGTAAAACAATCTTAGCTTTTATCGAGAAACCAATATTTCCTTATACCTTCTGTATGAATAACTGTCTTAAATTCTCTGCTAGGGAAAAAATGACACTTTACCTTGGAAAATGTTTTACTTTGATGTTAATCTTTTCGGTGATTATCTTGTTCTGTGAATTCATACATACTGATTCGGCGACCTATTTTCTTTACAGGGTTCATTACATTCTTATTGGTTATGTATAATATTTGCCAGACTAAATTAAATTTAGCTTTATTTTCTACAATGTTTAGAAAACTTATATATGTTTAATATTTTTTAAGATTATCGGTATTAATTTGTTACAAATAAGAATGCATGAATGGGAACATTATGGAAAAATTGAGTATCTTTTTAGAAAATTAATAGGCTGACTCAGTCATTAAATTGATGGGCTATATCGATAACGATGCTCGAGTTCATATAAATTTTTTTTTGGTTCTATTTTTGTGAAAAACGATTTCGGGACACGTGATGATTACGTAACTGTTGATAATATTAAATTAAATCAATACAAACTCTTTTATTTACCACTTACACAATCGGATAGATGAAGCAGGGTGGTCTATGATATCCTTTTACCAACGGAACTCAATCTCAAAAGCGTTAACTATCTTTATAGCACGTGTTCGAATCCCACTAATGTTGTCACAGGGAGTGTCTTGAGTATGATTATAGGCAAGGGTGCTTGATATTGGGAACGTCAAATTTGATCGGTGTGTAATCATTCAAGCAATCACTAAGACAATCACTTAGGCAATATTAATGAGATTCGAACTCGCGCTATAGAGAACGTAAATGTTTTTGAGATGAAGTTCCGTTGGTAAAAAAATATTGAATGATTATTTTACAAAATTACGGAACATCACGCGTAGAGCCGGTTTTCTGACAGGCCGTTGGCTATTTTTGACATTTCGGTCATTTCGGGAGTGAGGTCATTCAGGGAGTTAAAATTTAAGAAAGTCATAAGCAAATTTTTTATAAATTATCAAAGGAACATTATCGAATTAAAATTTATTTATTACTTACAACTTTTTTCTCTTCCAAATCCGGAGGTGAAAGTCAAATGTTTAATTGTCTGAGCTATTAAAAAACCCAATCAAATTGTTTTTACACGCTTAAGGGGATTGTGGGTGCTTCCAGCAATTTGCTGGGGAAAAATAAGCTCTTTTTAAAACTCAAATATCTTTTGTGAGAATTGAGTGAACGTTTATTTTTCCANTTTGAAAATTCCTTGCTATAGTTAAATATAGGCAAAATGTAGATTATTTTACAAAAAAAAGTATACTTCACGAACGGTACATGCGATTTCTTTTCTCTTTTTCATAAATTCTTCTCTATTATCTTATTAAACTTTTGAACCAAGGAAATTTTAATAATTTATTTTATATTTCTCGCAATCACTATTTCATGCTGATTTAATGCGCGCCATTATAACATTGATTAGGCTAAAAATTGGAATATTGAAAAGGCGCAAAAATCTGAACAACTATCATATTGAAATACTTTCATTTAGACTACCTTTTTTTTGCGAGTTGATTTTTTTGTATTTCGAAATGATACCATATCTAGAATTATTTTCCGTTTTTCAGTATTATGCAAGTCCGAAATGATATTTTTGGAAATTTTCTAGAATATTGGTCAAAAGTTTCCAATTTTATTTTGGTCTGAATCTCCGTGAAAATTGATCACTAATGGGTTATTTTGTTTTCGATCATCTGTCATTATTCGGGCATTTCAGTTAGCAAGCGATTTCAATGTTCTAGAAAAAAATATCCAGAAATAATTTGGTGTTTTTTTTAATTGCAAACGATTCCTAAGGTGCTTGATGGTCAGGTGCAATTGAAAAAATACCGAATTTGCGACCGTGGTCCAAAATAACTACTGCACCTACAATCCCCTTGAATGTGAACAATGTGGAGTCCAAAAAATACGATCACATCGGTGGTCCACTCAAAATAATTGGATTGTATTGGATCGGATAAATTTTTCTGGTTGGATCTGATATTCTCAATCTGATTCAATTATGCCAACCCTTGGTGGACACCCTTTTAACTGCTGAGAGTCACTTTGGTTCGCGAAGCATATATATGGAAAATAATACATGTGCGTTCACCTCAATTTGCTTCCAAGCTGTGGTTAGCTCATTCACCTATAAATTTGGTTAATGTGATAATTTCGAAAACGAGTTGATATGCAGCGTTGAAAGTCATGTTCGGATAAATTGTTCGCTTGCTTTTGAAACGGTACGATATTGTAGCTGTCTTGAAATTTTGTTGCAGTGAAAATTATAGTTATTTTGATGAAAAATGCGTAGGCGGAAATGACGTTTTTATAAAAAAATTGCAAGCTGCATTGGTTTGCACCAACATTTTTTTATGTTAATCGGTGCAGAATTTTCCAAGCTATCGATTCAGCGTTATAAACTANTTGGTGGCCTTTGGTGGGTCACTCAAATCGACAATTTAAACTTTAAATTGCCATTTTACCCAAGAAAAAATTTTCGAAATTTTTTTGTTTATTTCAGAATTTTTCTCGAAAAATTCTGCTCCGAGTGTTTACTTTCATGTGTTGATAAAATTATTACTTTAAAAGACGATTTTACCCCGGGTATGACCCTATGTATAGGCTATACAGTTTGGCCTATACTTAGAACTTTTTTGCTGAAAATCAAAAAAATAGTTTTTGATACGAAATGTTATGCCTGATCTTAAGGCTTGCCACATCATTTTAATTTTTTCCGATATTATGATTCTTGAAGTCTAAAAATAGATATGTTCTTTTTTTTCACCGAGAAGTGCTTCGAAATTACCAATAGCCTATTGGCAAAAGTGCTGTTTTTGACACTTTGGCAACTTAAATAAGATTATAAATAAAAATACCTGGCTCTAATTTCCCAAATTTTTTAATTTTAATTGTTCGTAACTGAGTTTTCATACGCTTGCCACCGCGGCATGACGTGTAATTTATAAAAGTTCAGATTGCACAGGCTTGTATAAGGGAAAGGAATGAAAGGGAAAGGGAACGTTCTCGAATGGGGATGAGGTCCAAAGGGAACGAGGGGAAAGAGGAACGGACTCGCAAAAAGGGAAAGGGAAGGGGGAACAGCCAACAGTAGGGGAACGTTCCCTTATACAAGCCTGAGATTCCAGGCATCGTCGTATTGAAAAAGTAGTCACTATTCTCTTGTCACGAGTTTCATTTGCTGTGACGCTAAAGTTTGCAATAATTCGGTGGTAAAACTACTTGACCTCCGGTTTTTGCCATTATTTTAGGATTTGGAGAAATTTTCAGTTGTCTTTTAGATGATTGAGAAGGGGGTGCCATTAACTCGGCAGACAGAAGTCAATATAACTCACAAAAATAATTAGCTAGTTTATTTTTTATGCTTATTATCGTTAGCTCAACCTGTATAAATATGTTCCAGCTTGTGGAAATAATTTTTATTTATTCTAAAGAAAAAGTTGAGTTCGAATTTACTTTTTGAAAAAGTAAAAATTTCTAAAAATTCAAAACATTTTAAAACTTTCTTTTTAGTTAAACTAATAATTGTTGAGCTTTCTATTTATTGCAATCATTTTCGAAACAAGGTTGTTTAACAGTTAATTATCTTCGCCTTATGTATAGGCGAGTCGGTGTTTAGTGTACCCATTGGTACGCTAAGCACGCCCGTGCTTTCCGTACCCCAAATTGGTCTGCATGCAATTTTTGTTTATTTAGTCAATTTGGTACGGGAAGCACGGCGATGTTGTGAAAAACGCAACCTCATGATTATGCGTCATTAGGGTGGTTGAGGAATTTCTACCAGCAGCAAGCAATAGGCGCATAGGGTCAGTACCGCGGAGACTTATCTGCAAAAACTCTAAACCCCTCAGTACGGATTCATTGAGTGTATGGGGGTTAAAACTTCTCAAAAAGAATTGATGCCGGACCATGAAAAAAAATGTGGACGCCTCAAGTGGCTCACAATTTGAGTCATGAAAACACAACCTTTCGGGCTTTGATAACGCGCATAAAGGTTGATTTTTTTTATTTTGAGGTTTTTGTTGTTATTATACGATCGCCATTACAAAACTTCAAAGAAGGGTTTAGTTTTCAGGATAGTCTCCCGTTACTGCCCCCTACTATGCTGCATGAGTATGGCCTATCCACTGTGCTCCAGGGCCAGTCGTGAATTCTTCAACCACCCCTAATGACACATAATGCATGACGGTGCGTTTTTCACAACATATGTTTTCATTCGAGCAATTTGCGGTACTTAAGCACGCCCCGTGCTTTCCGTACCCAATTTGACCTAAATAAAAAATTTAATAATGTAGTACCAAATTTGGGTACCTAAGCAAAGTATAGTGAGGACAAAAAAATTCGATTGGCCAATTTGGGTACGGAAAACACGACCCTGTATAGGCTTTGGTGCTTTGGCGGAACTTTTTTTCTGTTTATACAGAGGTTAAGCAATCACTAAGACAATATTAGTGGGATTCGAACACGCGCTATAGATAGTAAGCATTATACCCCATATCACTTTTTGGTTAGAATGCGTAGCCACTACTCCTTTAAACGTGTGATTTTAACGTTGTGGCTACGCATTCAAACCAAAAAGTGATAAAGCGATATGAGTTTGCAACATGTATCCCTTTATTACACTTTTTTCAAGATCCCGGCCCTGTGTAGTAAGTAGCTGGCCAAACTAGCTCACTTAGGCTGTTATCGGACTTTTTCGACCACCTTGGATTCGATAACAGCCTAAGCTCACTCACATATCATTTTTCACTCCGTTATCAAACAGGGCCGGGATCTTGAAAAACGTCTGATGAAGGGATATATTCATTGCATTTCTGAAGAAAAGCTAGATTTCTAATTAAGCTTTCGATTAATTAAAATCATCAGAATAAGCGAGTAAAAATAAATATTTTTAAAGTAAGAATTTTTGCAGGTATGACATCATTTTCAATTGGCAATAGTAAACCTCGAATTAACCAAATTAAAGGCATTCTATACTTATGCTTCAAAATCAGTTCGTTAGGTTATACAAACAAAGCATATCCCCTATTTACACTTTTGTTAATATCCCGGCCCTAATGAGGAAACGTAGTGTGTTTTCAAGTAATAGGGCCGGAATATTAACAAAAGTGTGAATAGGGGATATTTGGTGATTTAATTTCAATTGTTCGTTCAGATTAGGTAGAAATTGTGTTATGCAATTAGTAATTACCTTTATAAAAAATCTTTTATGGAAATTTCAACGTGTAGTATCGTTCGAATGCATACTATCATCGCTTTCAAGAGGCTTTTTGTGCATGCTTCTTATGCATGTTGGAAAACCTGAACATATTGGAAACAAATTTTTTTATTAATTAATTCTCAAATTTGAGTATTTTTCACTAAAATATACGAAGAAACATGTCAGAGCCAACAACATAGATAATTTGATAGATTGAATCGAGCATAGACCTCAAAACTTGCAAAAAATAACACATAGCAAGATCTTATTTGGGATCATTAATATTTAATGATAAGATATTCAATCTAATTAGAAGGGATAATATTGTGATGTGAATTATTTGAAGTTGCATAAATATTAATTTAATTAGTAAATTGTCTCATCCAAGTTTGATTCAATTAAACTGTGAATTACGTCGAATGCTTAAAAACTTTGTGAAATGTTTGCAATATAAATAGATTTTCAAGTATCAAATTTATTATTTATTATCAATGATAATTTACAGTGATAATTTTTCTGCACTCAAAGTTATTTTTTATTTTTTTGGTGTAGCTCAGGCTGAAAAATGAAATTTTTATTTGCATCTTAAGTATCAGGGATGCTGCGGTTCAAGCCGTATAATTTTCGTTGAAATTATTTTTTTAATGAGAAAATTTTTATTTGCATCTTAAGTATTAAGGGATGCTGCGGTTCAAGCCGTATAATTTTCGTTGAAATTATTTTTTTAATGAGAAAATTTAAGGAAAACTTTAAAAAAACGGGGAAATTTACCAAAAAAATGTATAAATGCATTTAACTTTCAAATTTTGAAATAAATAGAAAGAATGCATAAAGCAGGGGTCGGCATCACCTGATTCGATCCGATCAGGTTTTTGAAAAATGCGATCCGATCAAGTTCGATCCGATCAGGTTTTCAAAATTTGCGATCCGATCAAGTTCGATCCGATCAAGTTCTATTCAATCAAGTTGTCAAAATTTGCGATCTGATCAAGTTCGATCCGATCAGATTTTCAAAATTTGCGATCCGATCAAGTTCGATCCGATCAGGTTTTTCCAAAATTATGCTAACGCCTGGTATAAATTAATCAACAAAAAACAACTTTTTTGCTTTGAAAATTTTTTTCGATACCTTTATTTACTAACAAATTGTATTCATGATAAAAAGATATAACTATATTTATTCACGTTTCCCTTAATTAATAGATTGTCAGTTTGATCGAATCCGATCTGATTTGTCTAGCTCCTTGGTCAACCACTGTGATTAAGTATACCTGCACACTTTGATTCTGGCAAGCTTTTGATTTGATTATTTTTATTTGAATAATATCATAAATCACCGTAATTCGACAATATTGGGGATCAAACAAGTCAGTTATTCTGTTGATTTATTTATTAACTGTTTTTCGTCAAATCAAGCTCTTTTTATTCCCAATTAATTATTTTAACTTTCTTATTAATTTCTGATAATTATCCTGCTATCTTAATTGGTTGTCATGTTTTCCCTGCCAACATCCAGATAAGCGCATAATTTATTTTAGGTTTTTAAAAGTTCTATTTAGAATTGTTTTTTGATAATCAAAAAAAAATAACCTGAATAATATCAATTTTATTTAACAATGACCAACATTTCAAAATAACTTGAATGTAACCTTAAAACCTTCATAAAAGTCTGAAAGATGTACTACAGGGGAGCGCCGCGGCGTATACATGAAGTTAGAAAGTTTGTCGCCAAAAAACCCTAACTATACGCGTAATTTTAACTATACGAGTACTTTCTAACTTCAGTCCCTGACTCCTTGAAAGAAGTCCCTTTTAAGCGCGCTAAATCCCCTCTGACCCCTTAAAGCGACAGATTTTCGAGAAAAAAAATTTGTACCCTTAAAGCGCATTCTAAAAAGTATGATAAATTATACTGCATAGTCTTTATTTTTTTGCTCATTATCGTTAGATAACTCGAAAAAAATGGGCTTCCCTATAACATCTTTATTCGTTGTTCAAAATAGATAATTAAATTATAAATCGGTTGTCATACACTCATAAAGTACACGTTCGTCTCTCAGAACCATATATCATTATCCAAAAAAATTGTCTCTCAGAATTAAAAAGGGTTTCTACTCCGTGTAAAATTCGGCTTTTGGGAACGACTTTTACTTACTGACGACAGATTTCACTTACGACAGATTACTTACTGACCTTTTAAAGCGCATTTTCATTCTTTCAAATCTTCCGCTTTAATGGGTCATCGGGGATTAAAGGCGCTTTAAGGGGTCGGTGCATTTTTTTTAATTAAAACAACTTTTTCATGAATTTTTTTTAATCAGACGACGATTTGCGTTGAGATCCAATTGAGTCAATTAATTTTCAGTGATTGCGTCAAAGCTTTATATTCAGTTGAAAATTTCAAGAAAATTTCGACTATAGAATGCTTCAAAACATTAGCAATTTTTAATTTTTTTCAAAAATTTTAGGATTGTGCAAGAAGCACGAACTTTTTGAATGTTCTCATAAAAAATGTCACGTAATACATAAAAGCCATTTTTAATTTCTTGCATATTTCAAATATCTAGCACCCACAACCCTCTTAAAATAAATCCCAAATGTTTTTTGAAAAATGGGCCGATTTGGACCAATTTTTTTTTTAAATTTTTTTATAAATATGTTTGGTCATTTTGAGCTATCTGAGAACTACAGTCCCTGACTCCTTAGAAGTAGTCCCTTCAAAGCGCGCTTAACCTGACCCTTAAAGCGACACAATTGCGAGAAAAAAAATTTTGTCTCCTAAACGCATTCTGAAAATTATCATTAACTATACTGCATAGTCTATATTTGTTTGCTTATTATCGTTAGATAAACTACTTCTTCAATTTTCACCATTTTTCATTATTTTTTAGTGTCAGGCTCCAAAGAAGCCTCACACATAAGGCATTATTGTCCTTTACTCGGAATTGTGCTTTTGGCGGCCAAAAAAGTCGAAAAAAAAAATAATTGAATTATTTACAATTTAAATTGAAAGTGCGCTTATTTGCTATTTTAGACGCCACCGAGTAAAAAATTGCACCAAAATCCCTAAAAGTGTTTGTATTTACGGAAAAAATTATTTTGAAGCATTTTTTCTGGTTTCAAAATTTCGTCAAAAATTTAGGCTTTAAATGAAAAGTTGACATGGCCCCCAAGAGACGCCAAATCGAAATTTAAAAAAAAACTCTCTAATGGATTGTCAAGTCTTGTGCTTTCAGATGCAGTATGAGTCGAAACTGTAGTTTTTAAACTGGTGGAGGCGATACCTTTTGCCTGAGCCTCCCAAACTGACCATTTCAAACAATTTGGCTCAAAAGGAAAAGTTGACATGGCCCCCAAGAGTCGCCGAAGCAAAATTTCTAAAAAAACTTTTTAATGCATTGTTAAACAAGTCCTGTGCTTTCAGATGCAGCGAGAGTTGAAACTATATCACTCAAACTCGTGAAGGAGATACCTTTAGCCTAAGCCTCCCAAACAGATCATTTCAAAATTTTAATTTTTAGTTTTTTCGCGTTTTTGTCCGCCGAAAGCAAGATTTTAAAACGAAAACAATTTTTGCATTATTTGTTAGGCTTCTCCGGAGCCTCACACAGAAATAAAATATAAAATGATGACAATTCAAGGAGTAGGTACGAACTGCGTGTCTTTTTGAAAAGCTTTTAACAAGCGTAAGTGTCGGCGTAGGTCGGATTGTATCCAGATTAGCTGTTTAAGCTTTCAAAATTACCGCGAAGTTGTTCTGTTGGTCACAAATTTTTTGAATATCACCCTGCTTGTTGTGCCTGGGAAATGACCTTGGAAGTATGATCTATACTGCACAGTCTCTATTTTTTAGCTCATCATCGTTAGATGAACTCATAAGCTATTGACTCCTTAAAAGCGACGCAGATTTGAAGAATGAAAATGCGCTTTAAGGCGTCAGGGAGGTATACGCGTACTGTTTGAGAAAATTTGCTCTGATTGGTCAATTTGGACAAATCTAGAGTTTAAAATTGCGTGTTAAATATGGTCAGAGTAAGAATTTTTGGTGATGCAAAGTTAATTTTTCTTACAAATCTTCTAGGATGTATAAATTCAATTTTATTGAGAAAAATGAAATAAAGTTAATTTGAAATAAACATGAACTCGAAAAAGATTAATCCGAAAATCGTTAATATGTCACTAAACAATAAAAAATTATGAATAAAAATATGCTCACAGTAAATCACTCTCAGAAAACTAGGAAAACTTAATATTTTTATCTGAATAACTATTGGCCCATTTTCAAGCTAGCCGACATTGTCTGCGAGACTTAAAAACATGTTTTTNAAAATCTGGTTTAAAACGCCTATTTTTTGCCTAGGAACGTTTGAAAAAAAGCCCTATCTTTTGTCTATAACTATACGCCGCACGCCAGGAACGAATAAATTTATTTTTCAAATGCGTAGGTTTTTGCGGAGGCTTACGTAGGTTTTTGAGTGGAATCTAACTATACGCCGCACCCCGATGTAGTAATATTTAAGGATAAGGTTAATTTCGGACCAATGACAATATAATATATTGATAATTAATAATATATTGATAACAAGATGAAACAACATTTTTCTCATTTTGTTCTTTGAAACCCTTTCGTAATGCTTTTAATGAAAAGAGTTCAATTTTGTTTTTTTAAGGATTTATATTTTAATCTAGAATAATAATCTAGAATATTTTCGAAATAATTGACGAATAGTCCGATTCAGAAAAATATTGTTTGATTGATTTTTCTTAAGATGCTTGCTTCTTTTGAACTATCAACAGTGCCCGATGTGAGAAATAAGTGCTCAATGACACATCACCATTTCCAAATAATGTCTGATGTTAAGACATTTCTAGCGAAAAAAATGGATCGTTACGCTTTGTTAAGGTTCTCAAGCTTTTTAAGGTGTGTTTTGCACTTTAGTTTCAACAGTATAAATTATACGTCTTACGTTTTCATTTATTTTCGTAAATTTCTTCAAATTATTAATGTCTTTGAATTATTTGACAAAAAGAGTTCAAGTTGAAAACTTTTCTGGTATTCAAGCAAAAGTATAGCATATACTGTGAAAAATGTATTGATACAAATTTCCTTCAGTGGTACAATTTTGCTGTGGTCGGTATTAGTACCAGTTAGGGGGCGAGGACTGTACTCAAAAAAAATTATTTCTGAAATTGTAAATTTGAGAATTTTTGCATCTTATATCTTGACCTGTAAAAATAATTTCATTGTTGCTACTATTGTGTCAAATAAATTTCAAACTTGAAATTTCGCAAAAACGATGAATTTTCAAAATTGCGATTGTCAGAGTCAGAAAATGAACTAATTTAGTTTTATTTAAAGGTTTATTAAATATTTAATTTACAGAATGGTCGATACGGTTCAGTCATATACTTATCGAATCGAATCAGGATGATTTTTCGTTAAATGACCTTTGAATAATGTCGGCAGAAGATTTTGAATATTTTGAATCTGGGCGGAAAATAGAAAAAATTAAAGAAAAAAAATTGATAATTGCTAGTAAAATTTTTCTTGCTTGAGACAAATTTTCATCATTAACGAAACCACGTCGCGGAGCCCATTCATTCGACGTTTCCAGCTACCAAGTTTTGGGCACATGCTGAATTCAGGTCGAAGCCAAATACTAAAAATAAAAAAGTTATATCGGGTAAGTATTATAATTTTATATTTATTTTTTAAAGACCAATTCAGTTCAAAAATATGTTTTCAGAAAAATGCTTTAATTTTGGTTAATTCAAAAGGCCAGCAAGATAATAAATACTTCTCTTAAGAAATAATTAAAAAAAGTTTGAATATAATTTTTACCAAAAATATTTTTGTTCAGAAATTAATCAAAAAAAAATGTTAAATTATTCAACTAAATAATTGTTGGTATGATATCAATTAAGTAATTGAGTATAGTATACAAAACTAAGTATCAACACGTTAGGATCGGCAAAAGACTTTTCGTAACACAATTTTTTGTATTTTTGTTTTAAATTTTTTTGTTCAAGATTTTGAAATTTGTTTGAAACAGTTTCGAAAAGAGTTTACTTGACTGTTAATTCACGTTCTATTATATCAGAAATAATGGGAGTGTACACGGCATAGCACACAAAAAATTAATCGGAAAATTACGTTTTTGAACCTCATTCATCTTTCCTAAATTTTCTTGATTGATCAGTTGAAAAAATATCTCAAATTAAGCCGGTTCAGGTACCGTTCAGGTAAATCAGCTCTGAACAAAATTTTGAGCCATTTTGAGCCTTGACCCCTGTGAGCACAGAAAAAAAGTTTCGCCAAGGCACCAGAGCCTATATATAGGCATTTTTTCAATGCTGATTACAGAAAGCCTAAGGTAGTTGAAGTTTCCATTTTTTTTGCATAAGAAAGTTCAAACGATATTTTTTTGCATGCGACATTTGATATTCTAGAATTTTGATTTTCAGTTCCAGAAAATTTACTGATAAGAGCAAGGTACAGCATATCACGTGATACAAGCTCACAGTGGTGTTCACAAATTATTTTGAAATAGGTTTAAAATTTTGATAGTAAAATCACAATTTTTCATAAAAAATGGTTATTTTTACCTATAAAAGCAGATTAGCACACTTCTAATATTATTTTTGGGTCGATATACTGATCAAGTGACTCTGTGGACAATTTTTAATTGCTTAAATTAATTTTCTAATAATTAAAATATTTTCGTGAAAAACTTAAAATTGAAAATTTTGAAATATCACTTTTGAATAAAAATATCGGTTGCTGTACACCGATTGATCTTTGTTTTGAGTGTCAACCATGCACTAAACACTTTCCTACAAACTGGCTGTTTTCAAATTTTGATTGACTTTATAGGTCGCATTTGTTTTTTTTATAAGTAAAAGTTAAGAAAAAAATCTCAAAAAAGCACCCCCCCCCATAATATTTGAACAAAATTGGCTGAAAAAAATAAACTATTTTTTCGGAATAGCCGCAAAATTTCTATCTCTTTGTACGAGACAATTCTACAGTGCTTTTTTTCAGTTTTTAGATGATTTTAAGTATGCTCGAGCCTATATCCATTTTGATGCCTGGGTAACACTAAAAACTTATTCCCTATTCTTTTAACAGGCAAATAAGTTTTAAGTGTTACCCGGGCATCATAATGGATATAAAGGCTCTGTGCTTAACACCGGTTATTTTGTGTATTTGTTGATCATGAATTCGAACAGATAGTTATTTAATTTTTATGGACTGTGATTGAAGCAAAAAACAGCTCAAACAAATTAGAAGAAATCTTCGATCAAAATTTTTCTGAACAAAAATGATTACGGTAGTTGCTTGTCTTTTAAGCGACTTTTCCAGCCAAAATTTTTTATTTAATTCGGCCTTTGAAAGCGACCCATCCGATCTATTTTTGAGATAGCTCGAACTGACTAAAAATTAAAAGAAAAATTAATTACAGAAAAAGGGTCTGAATCAAACCATTGATTCCAATTTTTTTACAAAAACCGATTATTTAAATATTTCAGTAATCTCAGAAAATGTCAAAAAAGTGTCAAAATTCGGACTGTTTTAAATTGATTTTATTATTCACTAGATATTTGTGCTCAGCTTGAGCTATCTAAGAACTTTAATCCGATGATCGCGCTTTGTGTAAAACACCAAATATGCACAGTCATCTCCAGGGTTTTATGATCAATTAATAAATAAATAAGGATTAATTGAACAAAGCAAGATATATTCCAAAGATAATTGTTTCAGTTCAAAATACTGTTACGCTATTAGTTTCCAAGTGCCTGTTATGTGTTTTTGATAACCAAGTCTGAAATATTACAGGGCGAATTGTATTGTTTGTCGGTGTTTCACGCATCACTTGTTATTACACTATAAATTAACTATAAATTGAGTGATGTGTGAAACACTGAGAAAAAATAAAATTCAACCTGTAGTAAGAAATTAATATGGGCTGGGTTTGATCCAAAAAAAGTATTTTAAATAACCTATTGAGAAATTTTTATTTATCGATCGATATCTGAAATCCGAGAAGAGGGTCCATTTTTAGAAAATCAATTCAAAATTTTAGCTTTGTTTACTAAAAATGGGCCCTTTTCCCAGATTAAAGATATGTTTCGATAAAAAATGACTTTTTGCGAACGTTCATGTTGATGAAAATAGACATCTAAAATAGAAATGTAAAGAATAAATAATTAGGAGCTTGGTTTTTATCACTGTCGAAATTAACCCAGAAAGTGTGTCAATCAGGGAGAAAACATAATAAATGGATTTCAATGTTTGCATTACAATTAATCTTCAGGCCTGATGATTGTTTTGAGAATAATCAAATACTATTTACAATCAATACATAAAAAGAATTAATAAATAGCACTTATTTAAGTTGAAATTACTGTTACGCTATCAGTTTCACAGAACCTGGTTTCACTTAATAATGTGTTATTAAAATCAAGATACTAAAAAAAGTGATCGAGGATTTGGGCAAATTTTTTTTTTAAAAATGAAGAATCTGAACATTTGATCGATTGATCTCTTCTTAATCTGACCAATAAAATCGGCTTTTTTGCAATCAAGGGTTTTGATTTGGTGCTATCCCGCGTTGTTTGCTTAATTCAAATTTTCAGGATCTGTCCTCTGATGAATTCATATATCAATCTTACTTTCACCATTTTTTTTTAAATAATTACGTTTCTGAGTATAAAAATCAATATTTCAGAATTTCATAATGAAGGACCTAAAATAGTTTTTGCACTGACAGATAAAATTTCATTTTATGTTCTCCGACCTCTTTGTGGCACTGTTTTATATGGTCAGAATCCGTTCTATCAGTTTTTAAAATAAAGCAAAGTTCACACTTGTTTTTCTTCACTATGTCATCAATTTTTAATTTTATTAAACAGTTTTATCGGGTAGCTGAAAACTCTCAGTATCAGATGATACCATGATCCAATATATAATATATAATAATCCATGATTACCATACATGATCACACGTATTTCATGTATGGATCAACCAAAAATAGCTTCATGGAGCGTTTTTTAAATGTTCGTTAAAATTGGTCGGATAATAATTAATTTTTTTCGGTCGGGTTATGTCAAATCTTTGGGAAAAATCTTTTCTAACAAAAAACATTTTTTGACAAAACATTTTCGAACAAAAAAACGCATTTTTCAACAAATAAAAAAATTCTTTAACAAAAAACGTATTTCAACAAAAAAACTTTTTTTAAAAAAAATTTATTTATAAAGAAAAAAACATTTAAAAAAAATTGTTTTTGTTGTTGCTTTTATAAGGGACTAGACTTTTATTCAGCAACACCGCTTGCTCTATCACACCGCTAGCGTACATTTTTTTTAATATTTAACAATTTACACGACATAAAAAAAAGCAAAACAGTTTGTCAAGAAAAAAAATTGAGTCGGGTGAGAATAGTAGGGTTCCGCAGAAACCCTAATCTTCTTGCACCTAACCCTTGTTTTTTACTACAAAATATTTTGCCATGCCCTAAGTGTACATCTAAATTTTAAAGGTGTACTAAATATTTTTCTATGTTTAAAGGATTAGATCCAGGGTCAGGTAAACTTGTGTCCAGTGTTCACAGTTAAAAACGATGCAAAACTGTTTCTCGGGAAAAGCCAAGGTTAAGGTTAGAAAATAAGGTTGTGTTCCACAGGAACAAACAACCATATAGATTTAACAATATCCATAGACTTTTCCAAGAAAAGGTTTGCCATGCCATGAGTGTACACAATAATTTTCCCTGTGTTTCTCGTCTGCCTTAGTTTATGAGTCACAACTGCGTCTTTCCCATCATTAACTTATTTCATTGTAACAAACCTTAATGAAATAACGTCTATTTATGTTCAAATTTTTTTTAAATATATTTGTTTTGTTAAAAAATAATTTTTTGTTAAAAAAGTTTTTTTGTTATTAAATGTCTTTTTTGTTAAAAATGTTTTTTTATCATTAAATATTTTTTGTGTCAATAGATGCTTTTTTTGTTTAAATGCTGGCTTTGTTACAAAATTTTTTGTTATAAAATGGTTTTTGTTGAAAAATGTTTTGTTAAACAATGTTTTGTAAAAAAATGAATTTAAAAAAGTTTTTTGTTAAAAAAATCTCTGCCAAATCTTTGACGTTATTTTGAGTAGAATGTCTTTCTTCAAGCATTTTCAATGCGTGAAAAAAAATCCAGTTTTTTCACGCATTTTCGTTGCGTGAAGAAAAACCCAAGTTTTCTTCACGCTTTTTTAAAAATTTCTGGATAAAAATATTTTCGATGAAAATTTTTATTTTATTTTTATGTACGTTTTAAAACTAGAAATCAGTGAAAATTTCGATTTGTCAGATAAACTGCAAAACACAACCCTTCATTTCCCCCGAAAACCAGGCTTCGGCACCCACTAGCTGAGCCGTTCCAAACAAACGCTTTTGCATAGGTTTTTACTGTGTACACTGGGCACGAGTTTACCAAACCCTGATTCTAATTTTTTCAAGATAGGATTGTATTTTGTGTATATCAATTTTGATGCCTGGGGAACACTAAAAACCTATTTGCCTGTTAAACGAATAGGGAATAACTTTTTAGTGTTACCCGGGCATCATAAATTATGATTCATAATGCATATACACAAAATACAATCCTATCTTGAAAAAGTTAGAATCAGGGTTAGGTAAACTCGTGCCCAGTGTATATGGAAGATTATTGTGAACACTTAGGGCATGGCAAAAATTTATATCGAAAAAAACCTAGAGCTGGTACAAAAAAATAATGTTTTGACCCAAACTTTTTTTGACAATGATTTTGTTGTGTGTACACAGGACAAAATCTTACCCTACTCTAATTTTAACCCGTTTAGCATTTAATTTAACAATTAACACTTTAAATTTCATAATAAATCAATAATGTGAGTTGCAAAATTTTTCGACATGCGTGAAAAAAAAATCAAAACACACAGGTTTTCTTCACGCACAATGCGTGAAGTAACGCCCGAGAGCTTATTTTGAGCTCTGTGAGAACTCAATTGGCTGATTCCTTACTAAACGACGAAATGCCAACGAATTGGACACCCTTTCTTTATTTTAACGATTCTTCATTATTAACCCCATTGGCATGATACAGGTTTTGAATGACGAATGTGCTAAGAGAATAAAAAAGTCGATAAGATTGGAGTCTCAAGTTTAATGTATTCTCAAAATCGTATTTTTAACTTCAAAATCAACTTCAATATCTTCAAGAAATATCGATTTCTGGGTTAAAATCGGAGATTTTTGTGGTTTTGTATCGAATTCAACTTATAAATATATATCGACGAAGAAAGTCAACTCAATGCACAATTTTGTTATAAAATCAAACTCACTCAATCATGGCAACTTTGCATTAATTTTGTGCCTCAAATGATATGTACAATTGTTTCTAAATTTTATGTGAAATGTATAATTCAAAACTCAAGCGGAATATCCCTTTATCACTTTTTGGTTAGAATGCGTAGCCACTACTCTTTTTAACATGTGATTTTAACGTCGTGACTACGCATTCTAACCAAAAAGTGATAAAGGGATATATGGATTAAGGGCTCTTAGCTGTCAGATCGTGACTGATTAAAAAATGCGAAATCAGAGCATTTGGTTGGTCGATTTCTTGCAAATCTGACCAATGAAATCGGCATATTATGCAATCCAAGGTTTTTATTGAATGTAAATATTCCGTTTGGAATACAAGCAGCTTGTAACAAGCTTGGAAAAAGAAACGATTATGCTTGGGTTTTCTTACCCTTTTCCCTTTTTGTATTCAATCTTTTGCTCAAACCTACGCATGAAAAGGGAAGGAGAATGACTCATATTTTCTAGCCTGGTCATTCAAATAGTCACGATCTGGCAACTGAGGGCCTCTTATCCATATCTTTCTAACTCTAGTTGGGCTTTGCAAGTATGGTCTAGTACATAAGTAGTTCATTGATAGTATATAAAGCGTGAATTTGAAATTATATTTAATTTGCCCTTAGTCACTAAGCTTGAAATTTCAATCAGATATTTAAAGTCAATTTTTGGATTCTAATCGATTTTCAGAATCGGAGAATATAAAAGGTTTTTTACATATCCTGTTAAGTTTATGATAACGAATTGCTTAAAGTCTCCCAAATTACAAAATTCGGCAAAAACGTATTTTTTTCAAGTCTCCAAAATTATGGAAAAAATTTCACTGGGATAAGTATGAAAAATTAATAAGGACAAAAAATAGTCAGATCCGATCTCAAGCACATATCCCTTATTCACACTTTTGTAAATATCCCGGCCCTGATAAGGAAACGTAGTGTGTTTTTAAGTAGTAGGGCCGAGATATTTACAAAAGAGTGAATAGGGGATATTTTAATGATGTTAATTAAGTGAAGAAATGAAATTTTGCATTTTTCGGATTTATTTTGGTTGAAATATAGAAAAAGACGAGATAAGTAGATCCAATGCTATATGGATCAACGGACCTCAGAGTACAAATCCTAACTATTTGAAAAATGCGAAATCTGAGTTGATTGGTTGATCCTTTTCTAAATCTGACCCATGAAATCGGCCTTATTGCGCTCAAAAGTTTTGATTGGGTGTGCTAATATCTGTGATTGTTTTGTAACTATTCAGAATAGTTCAGAAAAAATCAAACTCACTTATCCATTGCAACTTTGCATTTATTTTGTGCTTCTTGTAATTCAGCGACAGTCTTTTCCTCTAATCTTTCGCTCATTTTGTCTCTCTCACTCATTCTTCCAAGTGATTTGGCATCATCCATACTCATACCTGAACCCTCAGTATCCGACAATTTCAAAAGTTTTTTCGGTTTGTTTTCTAGAATGTGTTTTATGTACAAATTATCAAAATTGAACTCGAATTGAGAGTCGTAACTTTTTTCGACTTTTTGAAATGTATCACGTCGATATCTACTGGGGTTAGTTGGTCGCGGCCAATCGCAGTTTTTTACTACGAACAAATGCCATAAAGCATCTTTTGCTACTTTTGTAAATCTATATTCGTATTTTGCTATTTTATCAAAAGGCTTTGTGCAAACGAGAGCTTGATTGATCCAGTCGTGGCATGTCATAAGAGCTTAAAAAGTTAAAAAATGTGGTCTCCTTCTTTCAATAAGAACAAAACATGTACTACGTGTGCATGGGTAACATTACCAAGCGTCGTTTTTTTTAAGGTGAGGCACTGAAATGATTTCGACTGAGGAACGACTAGACAAATAGCGAAAAATGGTTTTCTGCATGTGAACCTGTGAAAAAAATATGCGTAGAAATTTTTTTGGCTTGCTAGGTTGTAGTACGTGACTCAGACAATCAAGCTCATCGAAATTTGCGCAACAATGAGGGATCGCATCAAAACCCGCGGCATTTCTCTCTCGAGGCGCAACAAACGCTGGTGTACGGGGCGCACGCCAAGCAAAAGGCGCTTCTTTTACATGTCCTGATGCGGTGAATATCGCTTAGCGATATTTTGAATTCTCTGAGAATTCAAGAAATAATAGAATTTTCATAGTTTTCCGTTTAGATCGAATAAAATCTAAGTGCAAAACAAAATCAGTTTGAATATAAAACAATATTTACACGGCGGCGTAATAGTTAGAAAGTTCGGTCGCCCAACATCCCGGACTATATCGCTCGGTAATTCCTAACTATACTTGTACTTTCTAACTATATCCGTCGTTACTTCTGGAAATCGTGCTGCTGATTGGTCAATTTGTACAATATCTAGAGTTTAAATAATTTCGTTATAATATAATGGTCAAAGAAAGAATTTTGTGTGTGATTTAAGGTAATTTTACATTATTCCTAGACTAGAAATAATTTTTTAGTTATTTATAATTTGATCTTCATCGAAAAATGAAATAATAAATTAAAAAAAAACATGAAATTTCAAAAGAAGAACTTGCAAAGAAAAAAGAATAAGACCACTGCTGATGGTCAATTTAAACAGTATCTAAGAGTTTATACATTGTAATTGATTTACTGGAGTGGTCAGAGTAACGAATTTGGTGATTTAAATTTAATTTTTCGTTGACATTAATCTTCTAAGATAATAATAATTAGTTTAACCATTTTGGCTTAAAAAATATGAAAATTTTAGAATCCCGATTAAAGACATTTCCGTGATAATTTTAATGTCATCGCATCGTTCGGTGGGTTACTATTCACCCGAATAAAAAATGTTCATATCATGGGGAATACTCGGTTCTGCGGGTAAAAGCAAAAGAATATTCGAATTTTGAAAATTCTAGATTTTGTTCTAGATTGTTTTGAAAAAAATAATGCCACCAGAAGATTCCTTGGGTCAACTTTATCATAACGCCAATAATGTATCATAAATTGAATGTCTAGTAAGGCTTCCAAAAAAAACGATACCTATCCCTTAAAAGCCAAAACTTTTGATGATTTGAGTCAAATATAGCGGTTGCAGCATTTCTTCGTGAAAGAAAGTGCCCATTACCACGTTTTTGCCGTCGATAGAACATCCGCGGGTTTTGGATGCGTACCCGCAAAATGACGCTAAAAAAAGGATTTTTGCAAATTACCGGTAAACGGGTAATCACCGGAAAAAAAGAAAAAAATTCTACCAATACAAATGTCGGTTAAGATTCAGATGCAAAAAACCGTTTGTCGCTATCTAGTCTGGTTCCTAGAACAGATACCCCTTAGCGTGGCCCACCTAAAAAAAAAACGACCTAAGTGATACATAGTAAACCAAAGATTCATCTTCTCTGCGTCGGTTAGATGAAGCGCTTGCAGGGCGATGGCTCCCAGTTTAGTATTTTACCAGTTTTTAGAGGTGGTCAATGTGTCTTAACTGGTACAAGTGAGAAAAGTGTTTATTTAGTCTTTTGCCTGTATTTATTGAAGCTAAAAAAAATATGAATTTCACAAATAAAGTCAGAACGTTCTTCACGAAGATTGCCTCGAATTATTTTTGTTTTTGAAAAATCGAAAAGAGTACAAGCTGAAAACTTTTTTAATCCAGAATTTCAGATTTCTTGATTTATAACCTAAGAAAACTTTAATTTGATCCATTCAACGAAAAGATAATACAAAATTGCTGAGTGTATTTGATTCGTGTTCTACAGAAATCTATTCTATTTGAATTGAAATGGAACCACAAAATCCATCATTTTTTACGTAACTCGCACAAATTTCGGATTTTTTTTTGTGTTTGGTTAACTTTATTCGCTGATAACGTAAGTGAGAGACAATCTCGATAATAAAGGACATGCTGTGCACCCTAAGTATGTATCAAACAGTATGTGACAAACTTTAATAACACTTTGAATTCGAGAAAATGCTATTTTTCCATCAAAATATTTTTTTAGAAAAAAGCTAAGTAATTCTATCACGGAGCCGTGTCACCTACATGTAAAAATTCGCTTAATATAAAAATAATATAAAAATAAGACTACTCGAATAGATTCATTTAAATTGCCAAAATATGTCTTTTTTATGCTAATTAAATAAAATACATTAAAGAATAACTTCATAAATTGATTTAAACCATATTATATTTTAATTTAATTAAACTCCATAATACTTCGAATCGACCAAAGGAGAAGGTCGAAAACGACCGATAACAGCCTAGTTGACCAACTTTCTTCAATTAAACACTGTTTTTACTTAATTTATCATCCTTAAAATAATTATGGCTTTGATCGATATCTTCTTGTTATTTGTTTACGCCTGCATGTTCAATGATCAAGTATCAAGGAAACGCAGTTTTTACTGGAAATAATTCTCAGATTTTTGTCAATTTCAATTATAAAATTGCATTATTATCGTAACGATTTTTTATAAACACATCTTCAGAATCAAAGATAGAAATTCAAAGCCCATTAGCAAAATTTTTTGGTCCAAACTTCTTCGACTAAAAACTTCATTTTTTTTGAAAATAGTTAGAAAATTAAACAAAAAAACCAAAGATTAAAATCGACAGTTAGACTTCAGAATTTAAAAATGACCACAGGCAGAGCTAAAGATCTGGATATCAAAATTTGGATAGTTTCGATGTGAAAAAAAATTCCTAGAAACGTTTAGTTCGACCGAAAGAATTCGAGATTTTTTCGAAGTGTTGTCCAAATTGAATCTATGCGTTAGCTATTTTTTAAGTGGCATTTTTGATCAAACAAATTTAAGGGGTTTTTAAAGGCAGCCTATATCTTTTGTAATGTGAATCCAAATGACTGGATTTTACGATTTTTGCGTATCCTGTTTAATTATATAAAGAGATAAAAATTTCAAAAAATTCAATCTTTCGGATGTTTTTTTATAAAATTCGAAATAAGCTTATTTTGAGTATATTATATACTGTATACTGTATATAGGTTCGATAGGCAAGTCGGATCTTTCTAACTAAACGAGCTGGAGGTCTGATTTTACGATTGTTGAACTCAAAGTGGTTTTTTTAGTCATAAAAACTAAAAAAATCAGAGAAAAATGGCAAAATTTTTTGAAAAAAATATCAAAATTGTTTTTGAGTGTCGAAAATAAAAAAATGTTTTCTGCTTTCGCGCTCGAACGGTTAAATATTTCACCATAGTTTATAATACTGTTGCCAGAAACATATTACTTACAAATCGTTTGATACACTGGATAATGTCATACGATGACATTGATGTCAAAGAATAAACTTTCAAGTCGTACTCCTGGGAGTTAAAAAAGGAAATCGTTTCATCAGACACAACAATTTTGTTGACGATTATTACAAAAACTAAAGTGCACGGAAAAATAGTGTGCCATGAAGCATGAAAAAAAAATACAACTTTCCGTGGCCAAAATAGCAGAAAACCGTCCTTTTCGCCAGCGTTAATACCTTTTTAGTGAGAAAATTAAAAAAAGACATCAATTTTTTTCCGCCTTTGAATTTCGCAGATATTGTCAAATTTTGAAACATTTCTTGAATAGGACGAAAAAAAATACGTTTTTTTCAAGCATTTTTTTGGTCCTGGTTAACCTCATTTACCGGTTGGTTCAACATGCTATCTTAAAAATATTATTTAAAGCGTCTTCAAGAGATTACGAACTAACTTATCAGAATGTTTTATTCACTTCCTATGTCTATGCCGAGAGAAATAAGCAATTCAAAAAGTCCATTTTGCCTATAGAACCCCCTTAAGTTTCGAATTTGAAATAGGTATAACGTTGTTAATATTTCAGAAGCCAATACATTCAAATATGCATGTGTAAATTCACACCGTAAGGAAATATCGTTGATCCAAATATTTTATCGTTATTTATTTGACCAGAGAGCAACTCCAAAATATGTTAAATTTCAGCTTATTTAAACTTTCGAATGTTTCAAAACATTCACATTTTTCAACAAAGAAAATCAAGGATTTTGCACAAACCATAAACAACTTTTATGTTGTTTCTCGATCATTCGTTTTTTATTTTTATTGGCTAAAAAACAGGACAAGGATTTTTTTACAAAAATGAAGAATGTCTGTTTTATCATTTTCAAGTTAGCTTGACTGAAAATTGAAAAATGAGAACGCGAAATTCTTGAATTTTAACTGGATCACAATCCTTGAACATTGCATCACATTTTTATGCAGCATTTTTTAGTTTTTCCTTGATGAAAAAAAAATGAAGCACTTGTTAACAAGCACCAAATTTCATTGGCGATCAACAATTAAACAAGTGTTTTTCGTTTAATTGAACCAGAAATACAGAGTGATACCTTGTAATACCGGTGTAATTTAAGGACCTCGGTGCATTTTCACAGATTTGCACTTTTTTCAATTTTTTTTGTCTTGATGAGAAACTTTTTGCCACTTCAAAATTTTGAATAAAAACGTTTTCGAACACAAGTTGCCACTTTTCAGCTTACTTTGTTTAATCTGAATTTCTTTAGATTGTTTATTTTTACTTTCTAAATCGTCTTTTGAAAAAACACTCAAAAAACGCTCGTTTGTAAGTTACGTGTCTAAATTACAGTTAAATTAATTTTTTATTTTTTATTAATTAGGACTCCTGATTAATAAAAAATAAATTCTACTGTAATTTACACACGTAACTTACAAACGCGCGTTTTTTTTGAGTGTTTTTTCAAAAGTCGATTTATAAAGTGAAAATAAACAATCTGAAGAAATCCAGATTAAACAAAGTAAGCTGAAGAGTGGCAACTTGAGTTCGAAAAAGTTTTTAGAAGCCTTATTTAGGAGCTCTAAAATACGGTCCTGTTGACCATTGAAATAATTTTTCAAAAAGCATATAAAAAATATGTGGTCACCAAGTCGAAAAGTAAAAGTAGCCATTTTGTAGAGTTTTTTTGGTTGATTTGAAACAACTATTGAAAAAAAAAATTTGGACGAAAAATAAGTCATTTTTTATTATGTTTGGAACTGTAATCCAAAATTTCTCATACTTTCTTGAATTCGAAAAATTAAATTCAAACTCAAAATTTTCTTAAAAAACCAAAATGCAAAAATTCGCTAGTTACAAAAGTTGCCTTGATTATAAATCATCACTTTGATGGTATATTGGGAAGAATATATCAAAAGTAAAAAGTAATTTTGCATCAAGAGGCCCAATATCGGTATCTGTCCAAAATGCACCGAGGCCCTTAAAGCCACTTAGAATTGCTTGCATATATATATTTAAACCATTTAGCACCCAAAATCCCATTTAGAGAGTACTGAAGAAGGTAAAACTTTCGAAATAACCTCGAAAAAAACTAACGTTTTTGGTTATAAAAATCTATGCTTTTTTAGTCAAAATTTCGCCCTTTTTTTACCTCGTTCTTGATTCGTCAAGCAATCAGTGAACTTCAGTTTATTCGTAGATGTAAAATTTTTGTCTAAATATTACATCATATGTTAAAATTTTGTTCTACAATGTGTAGTATTCCAGATATTTGACTTCAAAAACCACAAAATTGTCTTTTTTCATGACGGGTTCTCCCTTAATAATGTACTATCATAATTTAATTATCTATCGTCAAAATATTTTGAACAATTTCTTGTTATTTGGTTACATGTTCACTGATCAAGTATCAATAAAACACAGTTTCTATTTAATAGATAATATATTGATTATACCAATAATTCTAGAGAGCTACAACTATGTTTCATATTTTCTGAAACCAAACTTCGAATGTTGTATCTGTCAATTCTGTGCCTGCCAGTTTTAAGTTTTTCTGACAAACGTAATGTTTTTTCTTTCCAGAACATACACTACTTTCCCAGTAACCGTTGGGGTTCATAAATGCACATTGTTCGTTATACGCGCTCATTTCTTCAATTAAATTTAAATCTTCCCAGTTTTCAAATCCGGCTGCGCGGCCGTTATAGTCAAAAAATCCAGCACTGTGAATCGGACTTTTGTATCCAAGCCATAAATCGTCATCGGGTCTCATTGTTGCCACCTGAATACATTTTTTAATGTCGGGACAATCTTTATACTCTATAAATGAGTACAATTTTGTCAGACGGCATTTTTTTAAAGGAATTGGTTATGTAATGATTAAAGGGGTTGGTCGCCGCTAAATGAGACCCATGTAAAATTAATCCGAAATTTCATTTTAATGGCTTTTTATTAAAGCATGGACAATTACCAGCCTTTTTATAGTCGTTTAATTTTTTAGAAAAGACTTTTTTGATAGTTCAAAATTTTGATATTAAATAAGTTGAATTTTGAAAATTCACGTTTGGATTAGGACGAGCCATGCGTCACTTTTTCATTTTCTTAAGGATGCACGATTTTTGTTGATATATTCAAGAGGTAATATTTGGTCTGACGATTTGTACGTTAGCGACAATGGCCTTGAAAACCTTTTTTTCGACGACCAACCGCCTTTAGGCAGTGTAATTCACAACTTGAAACAAATAGAAAAAGTTGTTATTAAGTGATCATTGATCAAATCACTATTCGTTATTTTCAAGCAAATTCGATTTGCTTTTTAAAAAATATTTGTTTCAAATTCGTTATTTTTTGTAAATGTAAAAATATCATATTTAGAAGTTTCATAACCGGTTTTTGTGATGTCAGTTAGAAAAAATGTTTTCAGAATTTAAGAATTCAATTTCACTGAAATCAATAAGAGTAATCCCAAATCTACTGAAATTAATTTCCGATAAAAAAGGGGTGGTACTCATTTTAGAAATGTTCGTTCAAGTGGTGGTAAAGAGCTATTTATTCATTCTAAATATTGTAGAATAGCAAAAATGACATTTTCAACATCGTAAACAGAAGCCTTTTTCAAACGTATCCTTAGACCGGACCTAAACGACCAAAAGGACCATAACTCCCTTTGCATTGTTTTAAATTTGGGCATTTTTGAAAAAATCTTCTTAGCCCACCAAACTGAATTACTCATTAGGCCGCTTACACACTTTTTCAACAAATTAGCAGACAATCGGAGTGGATTGGTTTGTACTTTATTTCGCTCTCGCCAAAATTCTTTTCTAACCTGGTCATTCTTAAAAAATCTTGAAAATGCAATAAAAGCGAAAATGTAGATTAAAAATTCTGTTGTTAAAAATCACAATTATGTTGCCGGTTAATTTTAATTGATGACCTTTGGTGTCCAAACATTCTATTCTGGCTGTTACAATGGCGACCAGCAAATAACGAGTAGTAATCAGAGCATTTTAAATGTAAATATAGCTTACTATTATACTAAATTAAAATAGAATATAAAGTTGTTCATTACACTGTCAGAATCAAACATCAGTGCCAAAATGACCAAACTTATAAAAAATGTTTAAAAATCCGGAAATATATACGTTAGCACCACCAATTAGCCGCATATCAGTGAATTCATATCTATGTGACGGAAAGGTAGATCAAAAATGCCGTAGGTAAAAAGACACAACCAATTGCAAGGTAAAAATACAAAACCAATACAAACGAGAGTGGAGACGGCACACCAACCAATAGCAAATCCCTAAATTGAACACACAATTGGTTTTGTATTTTTACCTAGGCAATTTTGATCTACCTTCCTCCGTAATAGGATATACATGTAGAGACTGTGTTAGAGGAAAACAATTTTAATAATTTTTAAAACTCACCGGATGCGTTCAATTTTCGATTAAATATTCTTTCAGTTTTAAATATGATCGTTGCTGATTGTTGGTGTGCAACAATATTTTAATGTCGAAATAGCAAGCAGTTTATCTGTAAGTCTTATTGTTGTTATACGAAAAATGACTATTTGAGATTCTGAAATCAGAACAACTAGGTTTTGATTAACGTGTTATCAGTAGAAAAACTGCAAGACAATGGAGTGTAATCCAAATTGGTGTTTCAGGGCCTCAATTTAAATTAATACGCTTTTTTTCAAGTAAAACTAATTTATTTGTAAAGCTTTCGATTTATTATAACCATTTCGATACAGGTTTTTTTTCGAATGAGAATATTTCGCAAAATTTGCACGAGAGTAATTTCGCATAGTGAGTCTCGAAATTGGGTAATGAATTTGAAACACATGATTTTAAAGTAATTTGTTTAACTTTACAATCAATTTATTTTTTCTTATTTCACAAATAATTTTAAACGATTATTGACATGTTTCTTATTCACTACTGTCAATTACCGGTACATGATTTAACTGACCTCATTCTTCAGGAAGTACGCAATAATTCTAAAATAGTTCGAAGCCGTTT
Source organism: Oikopleura vanhoeffeni (assembly GCA_004367855.1). Taxonomy (NCBI): domain Eukaryota; kingdom Metazoa; phylum Chordata; class Appendicularia; order Copelata; family Oikopleuridae; genus Oikopleura; species Oikopleura vanhoeffeni. The sequence goes on from SCLH01000808.1 coordinate 328,543, forward strand.
GAAGAATTGTGTACATACTGCCTGTTATCATAACAACAAAGCATATTATGTACAGCCTGAGTTTTCTCGCTTATCGAAATTTTCTGGTTCCACCGAGTTGACAGCCAAACGACCAAAAAGGGATATGAAAACAAAAATTTGAACGTGCTTTTCACGCGAAAGAAAAACGTTTGCGGAACAAAACGGGTTCGCTGGAGAAAATAAGCGGTTTTGCAGAAGAAAAAATTAGTTCATATCGAGTGTTGAAAATGAGTTATCAGTCGATTTATACCCGGTGGGAAAAATTAATTTTTCTTCAAGACATAGATCGATGTCTGAAAATGCAACCTCGATTCGTTGATTTTGGCATTTAACCCCACCTGCACGAGATGTTCTACCCCACCTGCACGAGAGTGTTTCAGAACACACATAGTTAGATTGGCCATCATTAATATCGACTAATAAAAATAAAGGGTGGGTTGTTCCGAAATTTCTCGAAGGTTAATAATAATCGGGAAATCGAAATAAAGCGATTTCTCAAATTTTTGTCGATTTTTTATTTGACTCATATAGTAGCGAAATAGCTCTTTTCTTCACCAGGTGACGCCGAGTGTCAAAATTAATAATGCCAAAGTTTTCCCCTCCAGAAGTCACTCTAGTAAGTATATTTGTAGATCATTATTTTGTTCCAGTACTGTTTTAACTGCATCAAACAAAAAATTGCATCCAAATAATGCATTTCCGGTCTGATGAAAAATTCTAGAACTCACCAAAATTCTTGAAATTAAATATAAGGGGAACTATCGGGAGTCTGTCCCGATATTCCGCCGGCCAAAATGACACTTCCCCAAAATATTTTTGGTCTCTGTGTTCTGAAACACGCTCGTGCAGGTGGGGGTTAATCAAATGGTGGAAATGCTACTGATACACTTTAAATTCTACTTGGAATAAAAGAAAACATTTCATGGCGGGAGTGGTCGTAGTCTCATTTATTTTATTTTTTAAGATCAAAAGAGTAACCAAAATAAGCAAAAAATTGAAAATTTATGCCAGAAATTTTTTTTTGAAATCTTTAAATTTTTTTGGATTATAATGTTTTATCAACAGCTTATAGTCACAAAAAAACAATGTTTTGAATTATAAATAAAGTCAAGAAAAAAATTCGATTTGACTGACTAGAAGACAAAATATATCTGGCGATGTAAAAAAATCTGCGGTAACAAGAAATCAGGCTGTATAACTAAAGTTTGGTAGTTGAAAATTCTGCATAATTAACCAGGATTTTTCTTAAAAACGGAAATCCTATTCGTCATAAATGATCTATCAAAAGAAACAATTTCGGGGAGATTAGAATATAAGTACAAGAATGTAAGTATTTTCTTCAGTCAAACAATTTCGAAAATCTCGACCGAAATTTTCAAAAATATTTTATGAACATTCAAAATCAGTTATGGTACGTTTGATAATTAATAATTGCATATTTTCCATCTTTTAATATCTCCTACGCTTTGGTCAATTAAGGACATGCTTTTGAGTGACTCGTCATTTTTAGAACTTCCTTGACGAAACTCAATTATTACCAAAGCGGAACATTCAAAATGTTCACTAAACAATCTTGTTTGCCGTTTGAGTTCAATTACTTCAGCATTCTAGAACTTTTTTTTCTGATTGACAAAATTTGTCGGGAACTGGCATGATTCATTATAGTTTTTTGATAAATACCCCATTTAGAAAATTTAGAAACAACAAATGGAACCCGTTTGACGTGCGATTCACTTCAATATTCATAAAATTTAAACATTCAAATAAATTTTGTAACAAATGTTGATCAAGAAACAGAAAAATTTTACTCAATGAAATTGATTTTTCAAAATTTTATCTTATTTTATGAATAGTTTGATGCAAAATAGAAAAAAAATGCTGAACCAATATTTTATGAATGCAGTTCATAGTTTTTATCAAATCAGAGACTAATTTGCATAATTTGAAGCAAAATCAATGCAATTAAGCAACATTTTTGCAAAGTCTTGAAGTTTAGAACTAAGTCAAAAAATAAACTTGACTAAAAACGATTTGTGGTGAAAGCTGTCTTTATGACCGTCAGAAACAGAAACAAAAAGATAAATCGAAATCGTAAAATTTGAATATCATCAGAATTATTAATTTTCTGACTTGTAGATTTTAAATTCGCAAATGTAATAAATTTATGTAAGGTTAGAACTGCAAAAGTTTTTTGGTAAACATTTTTTAATTATGTCAGACATAATATGTCTCAATTTTGCTCTTTGAAAATATAACGTTTTAACTTAAGTATAAATAATTCAACAATAGTTATCAGCTACTTCTTTAAAATGTAAAAGCGGTTTCAAAATTGTGGATATTTGGGGCTTAAGATTTTCTATTTTCACGATGAAAATATTGATGAAAATATTGATGAAAAGTTGAAGGAGTTCTGAGGACTGGATAACATGCAAAAATTAACTGTTATTTCACGAAAAATTAAACAAACAAATACAATTTCCGGGTGAAAAATCCCTATGAAATCGATTGCAACTAATTAAAATTTTCTATGTTAAAGTTTTGATCAAATTAAGCATATCACATTAATTTGTACAAAAATGAAATTTGAGGAGCAAAATTGAATTTTCCGTTGAAAACTGACCAAGAATAGTATTTCTTTAAAGAATAACACTATTATTAACAAATTTAAGGCTTCTTATTGTTTGTTATAATATTAACATGCTGCTTTCGATGAAAAAGCAGTGCCAGCGGTTTATTTAATTACCTGAAAAAAAATAAACAAAAAAAAATTCACCGGAAACTTTTTTGTATAAATTGCGTTTAACCTTTTCCGACCAAAAAGTTGTTTTTTTGAACTTAACCTCATGAGTTTTTACACGTGTTACTGAACGTGTTTTTGGAGTTTTCTTGTTTCACGAAAAACGTGAGCGTCAATATGCAATTATTAAACGTGAACTCTCTTCTCAATTTAGTTTCACTTTATTCCGCTTGGAAAATGATATAATTTGTGTGTAGACTCCGCCAGTGTTAAGCTGCTAGAAAAATATTCAACGCTGAGAAAATCAATTTCGTGAAGACCGTTACAGCTTTGTTACGAATTCAGAAATAATTTCACAGATATTTTAATTATCATAAAAGTTTTTAAAAGAATATGTTTATGTATCTTTATGTTGAAGTTTTCCAAACAAAAGTTATAGAACGTTCAAAAGGAGTGAAAATAACCAGCAAATTGTCAAAACTCTCCTAACCCTCTTAGGTATAGAGGCATAAAAGGGGCTTCCATTTTTTGGAAAAGACCGAAATGACAAAAATAATTAAAATGGAAGTTCAAGGTTCAAATTGCCCTTAGAGTTTTCGATTTATTACTAAAATTCAAAATAATTTTTTTTGATGGAGTGTTCGATTTAAATTTTTTTTTTGATTTTTCGTAAAAAATCTTAAAACACCTGGTAATTAAAGACCGGAAATTGAATGGTATTTCTGAGAAACTGACTTTTTATGAAATTTAATCTTTAACAGTTAAGTTTTTTGTTCTGAGGTCTCTGACTGACTTTTAATTTCTTCGATTGTAAATTCTTTAAAAATCATAATTTTGAAAAACTTAAGCATTTCAAAAAAAATCACTTTCCCACACCGGAAATGAAGTGCCGAATATTTTAATTGTCATCAGATAATAACATTAAAATTTAAGTCTATCCTTAATGTCTATCATAATGCCTCAGGGGGATATCAATACTCAAATAAGTCATAGCCTAGGGTTAACTCTGAGGGTTAATCTAAGCCAATTCCAAAAACGTTTTGTTTATTTCAAAGCAGTAGCTCACAACCTTCTTAAAATTATTTGAAACATAATAAAAATGTAAAGCAAAATCAGTTTTTAACGTTTATCCTGTACACCAACTTGTACACCAAAATAATAAATAAATTATGAAATTAAAAAAAAAATGTCACATATTATATGATTTTTATCGTGAAACATATCATTTGATGATCAAATTCAAGTTATTTTCCATAGCAGAAAATTCTACGAGGTGACTTTATATTTTCGGCAGTTAAGTCGAGATAAATATCGAGTTTGACTAGATATTTTTCAAAGAATGGGTTCAACTTGAATTTGGAAGATAATTCAGCAGCTTATCATAAGTTAGTACAAAAACTTATCGTGTCACTCGTGATAAACTTATTTTCATTTGAAATCTTTGTTAAAAGGCCTTTCTTTGACTGTCGACTTTACTTTCGAAACGAAATTTTTTTCGTAGACTTTGGTTCAAAAGCAGACCTCCTGTATAAATGTCCAGCCAGAGAAATTTAAAGATCATTTCTAGTCAAAAATATGACGAATTTGGCAATAAGCCCCTTTTCAAGAACAATGAGTAGTTAGGTGCTGCACCCAAGGTTCAACCGGAAATTCTCCCGCAAAAACAATTTTCTAGATTATTTATTTTTTTAACCAGCACAAAGTCAGAAAAATATCATAATTTTTCCTTATTTTATAATTTGTTCAACGTTTTTATAGAGGAGATTCACAATATTAAGCTTTGAAAATAATCTTTACAAAATTAGGTCAAATCTGACTCACCGTTATATTTTTGACATTGATCTGTTTAAAACTTTGAGTATTTCAAGTTCATAAATGTTGAACTTCTTTTTAAAGCTTGATAAAACGAAAAGCAATCTGTTGCAACGTTTCAAACAAATTCAAAATTATGAGAAAAATTTAATTAAAAATGCTCAATCTAATTGATATTTAATTTCGCGTCAATATTTGGACACTACTTACAATATCATTGTATACAACATTTTCGACGTGCAACAAGTGTGCATCATTTTGTGTGCAATCATTTTGTGCATCTTCCCAGTTTTTCGGCCTCTGTGACATCTGTAAGCAATTCCCAGAAGGGTCCTGTGTCCAACCTTTATCACAGCCATTTACAAGAATCGCTTTTGATAAAATAAATTTAAAAATTTTCATTATTATTGATAATAATTTCTTATAAATTTTCGGGATCGTTTTATATAATCCATCAAACGTCAAGTGCGGTTTTTCTTGAGCGCCATCATAGAAACTCGGGCGAGCCACGAATTAAGGGACCCTAAAGCTTATCCGGGTAATTAAGCAAAAACCGGGAATGTTACATATTACGGATTAGCTGGAAATTAGAGATTTTCAGTCAATTTCGAGAAACAATCTAAACGGAAATTGACTGAATTGAACGATAAAAACCTTTATAAGCATGATTTATGAGTAGTTTAATCAGGCATCCAAGTTGGGAGTTGCAAAAGGGATGAGTTTTTGCTAATTGTTTTTTATTCCATAAAAAGAGATATAATTTTCCATAAAAATATTGGTTATATTAGGCATTTTCGGCGATATTTCGTTCCAAAATAATTTTTCTGTTCAAAAATGCAAGAGGCGTTAGCGTCATAATTTCGAATTATTTTAAATTTTCAAGGAGTGTTACAGCTGGTTCAAATCAAGTGAAAACCACAATGTGAAGAAAATAGGAACTCCATCGAACACAATCAAATGGAAATTCAAAAAAGTGGATTTAAGAAAATAAATCTTGAAATATGACGTCATTCTGAATGACTCATTCATGACGAACTTAAACTGAAATTGTTTTTTCGGTGATATTTATAAATTCGGCGACATCAAGCCGGCGATTTGGGCCCCTGTGAAAGAAAATAAAAACCATCCTGTTAAACGCCGAAGGTTAATTATGTCCAGTTTACATTTGAAAACAAAGATAAGCATTCGAAATTTTTTAATTATTCGTAGAGAATACATAGATTTAGATTATTTTAGTACTTTCTGTTTATATTTAATGGGGAAATTCATTATGCAAATTATCAGATTTTCCATAGTCTTTTAATGGTTATGCATGAGTTATATCTAGGATGCGCAGCGGGCAAATTTCTAACTTTTTAAACCGACGATACCAACAAAAAACAGAAAAAAAAATCTGGAGCAGAATTCAAACGCAAAAAATATGAGAAATAAAAAAAATGAATAATCGGATTATGAACCGGTGAAAATACCGGTTATTAGTTTAAATTACCGGTTTCTCCTTTCGGTAGAGTCCGGTAAGGTTAGCCAGTCCGTTTTTCGTGTTTTCCTGAAAATTTGACATCTTAAAGTGACCGAAACTGATCTGTGAACTTCTGGGAGAAAAATTAGAAAAGAGTCCGACATTCCTAGGAAATGACCAAAATTTTTTTTTCTTTCTAAAATTTGTATTTCCAAAAGGTGGCAAATTTTACTGTGACAACGGCTCTTCTATTGAAAAATCAGGTATATGGAATTTTATATGCTACAAACCGAAATTAGTGCTCTAAATTGGTGTTTTTGAATTTCATTTCTGACCACTAGATGGCAAAAAACTTTTTTTCTTCCCGAAATCGTTTTTTCTTGGTCAACAACTCCCGTGAGGTCAAAGAATTTGTATCAAATACTGTAGATCTCTCGTTAGTTTTACCGCTGCGCACCCTAGTTATATCCCTTATTCACACTTTTGTAAATAGCCCGGCCCTGATAAGGTAACGTAGTGTGTTTTTAACTGGTAGGGCCGGGATATTTACAAACGTGTGAATAGGGGATATAGTACCAGAAGCACCGATTGAGGACATTGACCGACGTGGGATAGTCTTGCAGTTAAAATCATTTAATTAGCCACGATCTGTCGGTCAGGGACCTTAATTCATAAAAATTAAAAGTAAATAAGCAGGAAGAACTCAGTTATTCTCTTATATTATAAAACAGGCGTATAATTATAATTTTCAGCGAGAGTACAGAGAACAAATATTGAGTCCTGAAATGTCTAACAGTTTGAATCAATTTTCATCACTATTTGTTCCAAAAATTAACGGAGACCCTTCTCAGCAGAATTCCAAATTTTGAAATAAACATTTTAGCCGAAATAAACACAAACCAAATATACAGCCTAGGTAATGTTTGTTTTATTTAGATTTATTCGAAATATATTTTGAATAGTGCTGGGCTAGAATTAATTTACTAATTATAAAATAATAATAATGGTATCGCTATCGATGAACAGAAACCTCATATAATCTAATTAGTGACGAATCGTCACTGACGATCCCTAATATGTTCTCAGGATTACCGTGATTTCTGACATTTAACTTTCGTTTTAGGTTCTAGAGATTTCGGATTAAGAAAATTTGATTATGATGCTTGACTTGTTTCTAAAATATTGAAACTTTCATTGGCTCAGAACAAAAAATTAAAACTAATAAAAAATTAACATGTTCATGAATTTTCAATATATTATCGAATAATACTTAAACTAAAATAACAATTTGTCATGCTCAGTAATTGATCGAAAATTTTGCCATGGTAGCTTTTCCCTTCAACTGTTCATCAACCAAGAAAAATGAAATTTTCTGGCAAAAAAATGACGAGGTTCCAATGTCAGAGGGTAAATTTCGATATTTACGAACTTCATTTTCAAAGCCTTCAAATTGGATTATTTAATTAAAAGTGTGTTTCGGTATATCTTTAAATTATTAATAATTCTGTAAAAATGAAAATTCTCCGGCATGGCAGGCAATTATGCTATTTGCAAGGGTCTGTATGGTTGACCCTATTGAGATGAGACAATTCTAAATAGAAAACTTTAAATGTCTACTTTCAGTATAATACGAAGAAAGATTCCCATTCCATGTGCTGTCGGCACGTCCGCTTCATATGATGCTTAATACTTGAACATGATTGGCTACGGGGATTTTTTTCAATTCAGGATTTGAGTTCCAGCTTATCATGAAACTGCCTCCTTTCCGCCAAATAGAACAATATTGAATCCGGCTTCCCAATCGCATCAAGGTGGAAATTAATAAATTTACCCGTCAGGTTAAAAAGACATTCCCATTTTGTAATTGAACGAAGATTTTTTAGTAGTTTTGATATCGGAGAATTGTTGAGGATTTTCATATCGATTGTGAAGAATTGTTTTGTTTTATTAGAAAACGCCAAAAATATGGATTAAGAAGCCACAAATAAAGTTTTTTTAAGTTAAATTTTCAAATGCTGTTGCATAGTTTTCAATTAAGGGGAAAAAGGAAGGCCGGTTTCTAATGCTTCAAAAAACAGTTATTGTAAGCGATTGTGAAATGATTCCACTGGAATCGTTCATTCAAGCTTTCAAAAGGGATGATTCTGTTTCGTACTTCCACTCACAGCAAAAGACAGGGAAAATATAAGGTCAGGGATTAAAAATTGTCAGAAAGTGATACATTCTGGAAGCATGTGTTTCATCTAAAAAAAACCAATTCTTTCAAAATCAAAAATTAACTGTAACTACCTCCTTAATAAGGTTCAATTTGCATTTCACCTCATGTTCGCACTTTGAGTTTTTCTGTGAGGTAATTTATGACGCCAATGAATAATTAAATTAAAAACGCAAGGTTAACGTCACTGGTGTCGTTTTATTCAACATTTTCAAAATGTAATTAAACCTTACATAACTTCAACATTCACTAAAAATTGCGTCTCAAATCCAGAATGAATCATATAAATTATATGATTCATTATGGATTTGAGATTATATGATATTATCAAATATAACGTCCACAAGAACCACAGATTAAATTGTTGCATAGGTGGTTAAATTTGGCCGACTGATTGACATATGAATTTGATATTTGGTCGTTATTTCACCGCCTTTGACTTCATGATCAGTTGGCAATTAATGCTGATTTATTAAATTTTCACGGACAAAAAATATTTTTTAACCCTTGGAAGCTCCAAAATCATTTTGGATTTAAATTTTTCCGCACCACTTGAGTGGTGCGGAGCTTCCAAGGATTAACAACTACTAATAAGTAATTAAATTTATTTTGATAGGAACGCAAAAATTTTGACCATTGAAGCGAAATTTTCATAGTAGACCGAGATCTCGCATTTTAATTTTTTGTTTGTTTGAAACAGATGAATATTAATCTTTTAAGGGGGTGCCATAAACCCAGCAGACTGGAGTCGTTATAACTTACGAAAATAATAAGTCAGTATATTTTTTTATGCTTATTATATTTAGCTGAACCGATATAAATATGTTTCAGCTTGATAAAATTATTTTTATTCATTTTAGGAAAGATTTGAGTTCGAGTTTTCATTTTTGAAATCGTAAAAATTTCAAAAAAATTCAAACTATTATGAAAATTTTCTGCATTTTTTGTCCAAAATTTTTTCTGATCGTTTTTTTGAAATCTATGAATAAAAACTAAAAAAATAGCCACTTTNGAAATTTTTAAAAAAAGTTCCGAGCATTATAAAAAAATGCCTTATTTTTCCATCAAATTTTTTTTACTGTATTTGTTTCAAATAAACGAAAAAAACTCTTCAAAATGGCCACTTTAACTTTTCGCGTAGTTGACCACATATTTTTTATATGATATTTGAAAATCATACCACATTTTTTTGGGATTTTCGGTCGAAACTATTTGGAAATATTTTGAAATTTTTTCTCATTTCATGTTCAAAAATTTTCAAACTTATTTTTCTGGAATCATCAGCTGAAAATATTGAAAACGCCTACTTTTACTTTTATCAAATATGTCCTCGTTTTGTTTCTTCTCTCTTGTTTTTACTCCGAATCATACTTTTTAGAATGAAAATACGGTTTGATAAATATTTCTTTTTTTTTCGTCTTCTTTAGGAAATTTTCGATTTTGACGTAGCAATCATATGAAATTAAATTATATAAATTTTCGACGGTGATCGAGACCATTTTTTGAAGCTTCTAATTAATAAAAAAGAAAAAAGAAATTTTAATGTAATTTAGACACCTAAAATACAAAAGGCGTTTTTAGAGTGTTTATTTATGTGGTTATTAAAGACGATTTATAAAGTAAAAATAATCGATCTGAAAAAAAACAGATTAAACAAAGTAAGCTCAAAAGTGGTAACTTACGTTTGAAATACTTTTTGTTCGAAAATTATGAGGTGGAAAAAAGTTTCCCATGAAGACAAAAAAAATTGCAAAAGTGCAAATCTGCCAAAATGCACCGCCCCCCTTAAGTGAGAATAGCATAAGAATCTTGGAGTTACTTAATTTCAGAACTAATTTAACTACTTTTATAAGATAAACTTTCAATTTTTTAGTTTTTTTTAAGAATGGGACACAGTAAAGCCCTCGATTACTTATCACGTTTATGTGTCGTTTTAATTCGACAAGCCGAATTACAGAATTAACTCAGTACATTAATTTTTTATCACCTGAATTATTTTCAAGGTTTTAATTGAGAACAGCAAATTACCGAAGTGAAGTGGATCATAAATAAAAAGATTGAAATAAGTAGGATTCAATTATTTTAATGAAGAAAAAAAACCTGTATTTTTTGATGATGCCGGGCCAAACCACAGGCACATCTCCAAGAAGTTTTCCATGACCTACAAACCCATGGAAAAGAGCACAAAGAGTACTACCAACAGCTAGAATGCCATGGTCAGAACCATTGGGTTTGGGACCACCAACACCAAGACTTAACCGGATAAACTTCTCATGAGTTATCAGTGAGCTGGGAATGGCGGTAAAAGAGCGTGGGTCAAGATTGGCTGAAAAAGGGAATATTTATAAATGGAAATTCAACCTACACGATTTTATTGCAGTGTTTCACCTGCCTTGACTCATTTATTAAATTACATGATACTAGAAGCAATTTAATTGGATTAAAATATTTTGCGGGGAATAACACAATTTCAAAAGTGTCTGTGATTGGTTGCCGCGTTTACCCGCCTACGCATAAATAAGTGATAAATTGGCTACTCGAATCAGTGAGCAGCGTGCTGACTGTAGATTGCATAAAAATAAAAATAAACAAAGAAATCAAAAGATTGCCGAAAAATAGGAATATCTACAAATAGAAGTTCAACCTACACGTGCTTATAGAAGCAATCTAATTGGATAAAAATAACATATGAAGAATTACGCAATTTACGAATGACTCTGATTGGCTGGCGCATCTCATCTGCCATGACTCAATTATTTAGTCACTTGCTATTAGAAGCAATTTAATTGGATTAAAATATTTTTGAGGGGAATTGCGCAACTATAAAATGTCTTGGATCGGTTGCCGCGTTTACCCACCCCCGGTAAAATAAGTGACAGATTGACGACTCGGATCAATTAACAGCGTGTTGGCTGTATGTTTTATAAAAAGTTAAAATTAGCAGAAAATCAAAAATTAGCCGAAAAATGGGAGTATTTATAATTGAAGGATCAACCTACACGATTTCATTTCAAAAATAAATGCGTGAAAAAACCAAAAAAAAACACCAATACAACCAACACAATGCTCCCGGCAACAAATGTGAAAATTAATTACACCAGCTATGACTCATTTGTTGCTCACGAGAATGTAGAAACAATTTAATTGGATAAAAATACTTTATGGAGAATTACGCAATTTCCGAATGTCTCTGATTGGTTGGCGCATTTTATATGCTATGACTCATTTATTTTGATCACATACTGCTGGGAGCAAGTTAATTGGATAAAAATATTTTGCGGGGAATTGCGCAATTTCAAAATGTCGGTGATTGGTTGTCGCGGTTACCCACCTCCGTTAAAAAAATGACAAGTTGGCGACTCGGACCAATAGGCAGCGTGTTGAATGTATGTTTCATAAATTTGGAAAATTGGCAGAAAATCAAAAATTGATCGAAAATTAAAAAAATCAACATTTATAAATCAAAATTTAAACATACACACACAGGCTATAATATAAGCCAGCAAAATACCACAATATATTATTATGCTTTATCAATGTGAAAGCCTCCAAGAGTTAAAAAAAGGAAAAATACTACTGTTCAAAAGGCTAACGAATGCTAGTGATAAAAAACGTAGGCGTGTAACATAGAAATATAAGAATTTGTAGAAAAACATAGACGTACTCATCATATCAAAAGGTTATTTCATATGCAACGTCCAAGATCAGAAAAACAGGAAATCAAAAATGAGGGTACTAACAATTAGTTGGTGAAATTGCACTGAATTTGAAATGATGGGAGATTAAATTGAAAATTGAAATGATTTCACCACCAAAATTTGAAGGATATTCACCAACAAAATTACCAAATGAAAAGCCAAAATGAATATCAATTGCAGCGGGAACAGAATCACGACGTTGCATGAAACATAGCCTAGCCGTATCAAGTGGACTCAGGATACTTAAAGAAAGATTCACATCAAAATTTCGTAAAAAACTAACGTCAAAACCCAACATAGCATTGAGGTAGTTTGGACTGGAAAATTTCTTCAAACCCCCGTAAAATGAAAAAGTTCGAAAAGCTACTTTGTTATTTTGCACCTCCTTAACTGAAAATGATAATGTGTTGAAATTTGGTGAGGACTTGGCCTGATCAACATTTTTGTGAGTGCTGGATTTTACAATACCATTTTCAGAAACAGTACAAAGTGCAAAAATGACTTTGCGAAAAACACCCCGCAACTTTACATGAGCTTCAGATTTATCGGCGTCAGATCTGTCACAATTATTTATCTGTTGAGTTATTAAACTGAAACTCTCATAATTTTCGAGAAAAGACATTTTTATTGAAAAAAATTCCTTATCCGACGGCCTCAAATGCGTATGAAAAATTTATCCCCTAGAAATATTACTACAACAAAATGCGGAAAATATCCAAAAATATTTTTATGAGCCCACAGGAAGGCGACAAAACCAACAATTTCAAGGCAGAGAAATTCCAAAGAAAACCCAACAAAAGTGCAAAAATTCAAAAATCCAACATTTAAGAAGCCCGGTTTTTCGTTCTTCAAATATCTGGCCAAAAGTGTGTGGTGGTGGTTCGTATATTTGCAGCTTCGTGATTGATAAAAAATTCTTCCGATAAAAGTCTCGATAAAACAGCGGTTAAAAATGCTTATATAATAATAAATTCCGATTTAAAAAAAGGGGGATAATCTGGAATGATCAAAATTAAACAAAATACGAAAAAATCCATAGCAGAGGAATATTCATGAAAAACCCAACAAAATACATCAGCTACAAGGTACCAATTACGCCCACACAAAACCATAGCCAAAAATAGCGTGGGAAGACCAATCAGAATCAACGAAGAATTGGAAAGACAAGGATGGAAAGACAAAAGAATCACTCTGATTGGCTGAATTATAAAATTCGACAAACGTGGGAAAAATCCAAAAATAAAAATTAAAGTCATAATTTCATAAAAAATATGACTAACAAAGAAAGAATGACTCATAAGATATATTATGAGTCAGAAAAATTAATCTGGCATAAAGAAACATCCCTTTTTTCAAAATAAAGCTGGATTATAAAAATTTCGTAAAAACCGGGAATGAACATCCAAAAATCATATTTAGGCGTGTAAGACGAAAAGATACAAATTTGTAGAAAAACGTAGGCGTATAATTTTCAATGGACATTTATACCCTTAGTGCGAAATAAATTATGTCTCCCGGAAAAAAACTTTTCATTTGGAACAGATCAGTATATGTGACAAATCTAACCTAGTTGGTCGACTTTAACCAAAATCCATTGGTGGAGTATCTACGTATAAAGTACCAAAACTGAATGCTATAAAAATTGCAAAAAATCAAAATATGAAACTTCGTGAGAATAGTGCTGATAAATATCCTTTATTAAATGATCCTATTTTTTTACAAAAAATGGAGGTGGAGAATAAGACAAAATTTGGAAAATATTTAATTTCAAAAAAAGGAAAACTCAAGAATGGCAGATGAAATAGTAAATGAACTAGTACATGTTGGAGAAATGGAAATTGAAGAAATATACAAAAAAACGAAAAAGGCAGCAATGGAAATTCTACACTACTTTGAAGAAATAAATGTGAAAATTGGGAAAAAAACCAAGAAGTGAAATATTGACAAAATCATTATTTAAAAAATACAAAATATTTTTATTTATTTTGATAAAAATTTCTGGATACAAAAATTTGAAAAATTGAAAAGAAAAAAACCCAATTCAAAAATTTGTAAGAGATGGAAAAATGTACTTTTATAGATTGACAAAAAGATAAGCAAACGAAAAATCGCGAAAATAATCAAAGCGAAAAAATAACATTTAGTTTTTTGCTTCGTGATAAATTATCCATGAGAAGTCTACTCCGAATCTGATGAGATGGTTATAACCAAAGAACTTTCGTCGTCAGAAAATTCGGGTCGACTTACAAAATGATAGCCGGAATCCGTACCAACAAAAACTTCAACAGGTTCAAGTTTTATGGCTTTCACCAATGGGGGATCGGGAGCGATTTTTGACACTTTGCGCTTTTTGGATTTGATAATGGTGGGAGAAAGCACCATATGTTGGCTGGGACGCTGTGATTTGAAAACGGATCCGCTGGCACTGATAAAGTCGTCGACTACCCGATCAAAAGTCAAATAGGGTATTCTAATTACAGAACTCGAAAAAGCCCGTTTGTGACATGTTTGATCTGGTGGACGAAATAGGGGCTTTGTATTTGGTACTGGAACAACTAGATCGGGGATCTCGGTTTTGATAGAAATTAAGGAAGATCTGTCGGGAATGAGAGAAGCCGATTTAGCGGAACCAGAGGCGGCTCGAGCCAAAATTTTGTTATCTGAAGGTGGACTGAAAACTGGGGGAATGACTGGCAAAATGACAGGTTTTATATCAGGAGATTCAGATACACCTAAAGTAGCTAAAGCGTCGCAGAAAGTGAAATATTTGTCCAATAATGAATCAAAATTTTTGAAATTTCTGCCAACAGTCATGACGTCAAAATCAGAAGCAAATAGAGCGAGAGCACCAAAGCCGGTTGTAAATTTAGAATACCAGTGGCGCCAGTAGAAATCGAAAACCTGAAAAGTCAATTACTATATGTACAAACACTAAAGAGTGAAGATCTTCCAATTTTTTTTCCTTTTGAAAAATAAAGGATGGTTCTAGTTATATGAAGGAAATTGGTTCTAGTTCCAAAAAAAAAGAAAAAATTGGAAACTAAAAATGGAAGAATAAAAAAGTAAAAATATTTGAAAAAATGACAAAAAAAGATGAAAAAATGAATTAAAAAACTTACAAAGATAATGAAGTTATATTCATATCGAAAATATGCAACACATTGAACGATGTCCTCCCCGATGATGTTGAATAGCTAAAATAAATAAAAGTTAGATTATGTTGGGCGTACATTTTTTTCTGCTAAAACAAGGGGGCCCTAAAAATGAAAATCAAGAGAAAAAATATCCTTTTTTTTTTTCTACCCCACAGCTATTGGTGGTGTTTCCTTTTTTTTGCTTTGTGACTTGTTGGGATTAAGGCGTCACCAATCGATTCGGCTCAGAAAAAATGTCAAAACTGAGAATTTTTGGGGCTCATATCGTGTGGTTTGGTGGATTTGGAGCAGAGAACTTGTTTGCGACTTTATTTTGAAATTTTTAACTCCATGGTGTCTAAAAATGACCAAAATATAGACCAGTCACTAAGAAACCGGCTACAAAACCGGCTGATCACTTGGAAATTGGAGAAAAAGGGTGAAAATTCAAAGTTACCTGGTATATGTTCGCGAGGTTTTTACAAAAAACCAACAGCTCCTTGGTTTTTGTAATTTTGGATTGGCTGGCACCACCAAACTTCAGCATGTGAGCATTGACGATCTCAAGTTTGATCATAATGTCGAAAAGTGGCCGTGGAAAGGATGTCGCTAATTTGGTCCCCAGGTTGCCAGATTGCCGAGAAGTCAAAGAGGGGTGAAACGCAGATAAGAGTTGAAATCTGGCAGGACCAGAAGATAACACATTATCACGCTCACGCTCAGTCATGGCCACACAAACATAGGGACTAGCACATGCCACCATCAGTTTTGTAGCCTCAATCTGCCTACCCTTGGCCATAGCCAAATGAGCAGCGGGATCGGCCTAAAAATTGTGATTTAAAAAAAAGGCTGGAAAACTGGAAAGTTTTATTTCACTCGCTAAAACGGGGAAGTGGAAAATTTGAAACTGAAAATATTGAAAACTTACCATTTTTACCATTTCTTGCCGTAACCAATGGATTCGTGACTTGGAGGTGGTGGACAAAATGGTCCCGTCCTCATATACAATTGAATATACAATCCCATTGTCCAGGGTAACATAGCGAGGGATGTTAAAATATTTGCCATCTGACATTATGGGCCAGAAAAATCCAAAAATTTGTCACAAAATTCCAACAAAAAAGTGCCACCAAAAATCTCAAAACCAACTAAGCGCAAAAAAAAAAAGTCTCTGTTTCCAAGCTAGTCTCCCTTCCTAAATTCTTCGTTATATAAATTTTAAAGATTCGAAATTTATAAACACAAAAAAATATTTCTTTATGCAAAATGAAAATCCAGAAATTTTGAATTAAAAAGTACAGCTGAAAACAGATATAAATAGCTGAATCAACAATAACCTAATTGGATTAAAATGGAGTGGGTGGAGGTATTACAAATCAAAAATTATTATATGACGTAAGTGGACTGGAAGAAGCACAACACGTGACAAATGGCAACACTGGGACGGAAATGGAATGAAAAGTTTAAAATAACCAAACATGTTGATGGAATTGAAGGATAAACGACACAAAAATGCCACTGAATTACCAACCATAATTTGCCTTTTTTAAAAAAAACGACCCCTTTTTTTTCCTTAGAAAATTGACAATCTATAAAAATAAAAAGTGCATAGCAAAAATAGGATATAAAATTTCTTTTGAAAACATAAAAATCCAAGATAACCAAAATTCAAATGTTTTCATCATAAATATCAAAATATAAATTTGGTGAGGAAGGGGGGTGTAAGGTGGGGAGAACAAAAGTTGCCTAATTGACGATAAATCTAAAGCCTTAAAATAGGAATGGTGTTTTATCGAGAAAAGTTCAAGTCAAAATTAAAGGGAGTGAGTTGTTTTTTCCTTCATCCAAAAAGGGGACCACCTTGTATTTTACTTAAAAAAGGGAAAAAGCTACGAAAATATTCAAAATCTGGAAAAGTAGATGACTCAATATGGAAAAATACGATGGTGATCGTACGCTTTGGAGACATATAATTATATAATAAAAAAAAACTGCAAAAAAAGTACTCTGAAAAACTGAAAGTTCAAAAAATTATCTTAAACTGATTTGCAATGAATAGTCAACCTGTAAAAAGGGGATGCTATAAGTTGTAGACGGTCTCAACATGGCTGCAAATAAACCAATAATAATAATATAAGTCTCCCGGTACTGACCCTACTTATGGGCCAGAAGTTATGCCTATGACTGTGCTCAAGTGAGTCGGTTGGAATTCCTCAACCCACCCTAATTTCACAGAATCATGACGTATGCCGTTTTTTCACAAATATTTTTCATTCAGACCAGACCTTAACAAAGTATAGGGAGGTTCAAAAAAAGTCGATTGGCCAATTTGGGTACGGAAAGCACGCTCCCATTTAGAACCACGTTAATTCAAAAAAATTGAAATTTATTGACGAATGCCATTTCGGAAAATTTAAGTCTTCCCAATTTTTGTCTTCCGACAACGATTTTGAACTTTCTTAGGTCTCTAAACTGAGCACTTAATGACACAATAAAAAATTAATTTATGTGTATTTATACGTTTAGAGTATCACGCTTGATCATTAGCACCTTATTCTCGTACCATGATGAGTGTTCAGGGGGTATCCGAGTTTTAATTTAATTTTCCTTGTATTCAATCAGTATTAATTGAATATCTTGGCTGGAAAAATAATTAGAGACTAGTGTGAAAATGTTTAAAGTTAATTTAAAAGGTTTATTTAAAATTTATATTTAACAAATATTTAAATATATTAAATATTTAATTTATAGAGCATTAGATTAATAGTGTTGATATAGGACTTATTTGTTTAGGTGAGCTGTTAAAACTTTCTAATAAAAAAGAAAATGTTTACTTAAGGGGGTGGTCGTCGCTAAATGAGGCCTAAGAAAAATTTCTCCAAATTTATTTTAATGGTTTTTTTAATAAAAATATGGACAATTACAAGCATTTTGATACTCGTTTTATTTTGATACATGGTTTCAAAAATATTTCGTATTAAAAAAGTTGAAACTTCTTGATTTTTGAAAAATTAAAACAGGTTTTCTGCAAAAACAAAATAAAATTTGGACAAAACTTCACTAGATGATATGCACGGACTCATCAGCTACACATTTATGTGAGTTTCGAATGTGTACATTTGAAATCTAGGGAGCAGAAACATTGTGATTGAGAACCCTTAAGGGAGTGGTTGTCGCTGATTTTCCTGTTTTTAGATACGGTTTCTGGCTAAACTAGCAGAGCTAGAATTCCAAAAACTTTTTTAACGTAAAGAACAACTTTTCGCCATCATTTTCAGAATTTCAGTAATCTGATACAATTCAACCTACAATGTGATTGTAATAAGTCATAATGTTATTGCTGCGTTTAATTCTAAATGAAAATATTTAAAAATGAAATAGTTTTCAAAGAAAATGATAATTTCAACCAGAAAACCCTACTATACGAGTACTTAAAATAAATAATGATCCTTTTAAAATAAAAGAGCGATCTTCTTTACTAATAAAACTAATTTTTCGATAAGTTAATGCTTTATTTTCAAAGACTTGTGCGGACAATTAATGGAAAAAATTGTCTGAGTGTAGACTAAATAATGATAATCTGGTGCTAAAGAAGAATTTATCGTACATCATTTAGTATGTCAAATGTTCTGATTTAAAGTTATTATAAAAACTTCTTAGCACCGCCTAATATCTCCTTAGGCACAAAAATTGACCCTTATGGTATATTGACTGAAAGCTAACTTTACCCATATCGAAAAAGGACGTCATTTGGCACACGGGTCAAGGAGATATGTAGGACACTCACGGTTAACACAGTGGCAGTACAGAAACCCGAAAATCATGGTTTCTATGTTTAGTATTTGCATTTCAATTCACAATCATCGACATTTCCTTTCTTCACTTTTGGGAGGTCGTACGTCAGCATAATTTTGCAGAAGTAGGTTTGAATTATTGATTTCATCTTATAGAAGACCAATAAACTTCAGCATTGTATGAAGTATTTTTATCAATTGTTTTCAGCAAGAACATCGGAAATTGCACGTTTACGAG
>SCLH01000808.1:347671-374970 GCA_004367855.1 Oikopleura vanhoeffeni
TGAAAGTCAGTAAACCTTACTAAAAAAAAAACTAAAAGCTTTCTTCTCCGTCAAGTTTTCATTTCATTTTCATTGTATTAATCTAGAGCGTTTTTTCGAAATTTAGCTTTATGTCGGACAAAAACCTTCAAAATTTTTTTAAAAACGAAATCTTGAAATCGAGATGTTAGAGGGCTTGTTCAAAAGCCCTACTCCTCCCGCCAATTTTCAAACATACATTTTTCGTTTATTTTACTTTATATGAAAGCTCAAAAAACTAGTAACAATGATCTAGAGGGTTTTTTTTTTGCGAAATTTTGATCAGGACTCGTTTCTGGAGGCTATGAAGGTTACTATAATGTTTCAATATTTAAACTCATAAAGCTTACTCCTTCTACAATTTACATCATTTTTGTTTGTTTTTTCGAGTCAAGTTCTGGAAAACCAATATCAACATAATCCAGAGTCCTTTTTTCAAAATTTTGCTTTTAACGAACAAAAAATGGTGAAAAGAACCGAAAAACCAAAATCTCAAGCGAAAATGGGTCGAAAACAAAAATTGTCTGTCAAAAGAAAAATTCCAAAAAAAAGGGCTCTGGATATGTTTGATATTGCTTCTCCGAAATTTACTCAAAAATAGAAAAAAATCATGTAAATTGTAGGAGGAGTAAGCTTTTTAGTGTTCTTTTGGGGAGGCTTCATTAAGGGTTAGCTGGCTCCAGCTGCGCTCCGTGGGCACGGTAGGTTGAATTGTAATCATATTACAATAAGTGTTGGAATTATTTCGGACACTTGTTCTTTCACGTTCAGAAAGTTTTTATAAACCACCTCTACCAGCTTCATCAAGAACCATTTAATCTCTCTCTTGGACCCTGGAATTAATACACTGAATAATTATTAATCATTTTTTTGAATTATCAGGGTGCCGATTTTTGTTAATAAAATTGACTTGTGTTTTTCGACCTGTGAGTTATATATACATTTATCACACTGCTGTAAAAAACTGTTTGTTTCTTTCAAATATTCACAAGCGAGACCTTATTCTGCGAGATATTCAGTCTGTAGAGCTCAATGGCACCCCCGAGTGAAAGCTAAAAAAACGTCTTAAAATGACCAGTGGACCCCCAAACTAAAAAATCGGCATATATTATCCATAGGACCCCCAGATCAAAAAACGATCTCTGAAATATGATCTTGATAGCCATTTTTTGATTAATTTTATATTAACTTATGATAAATGTCGAATGTTTTTGGTTAAACACTGGGAAAACTTTTGAAAAATAACCTCAAAGTGTGCTTTATATAAATTTAACTATCTGCCCCTTATTCACATGTCTAAACTGAATAAGTAATGACTTTTCTGATCAGTTTTAAACTTCTTAAAGTGTTTTGAAACAAAAATGAAAAGTGACCAAAGAAACGCTTTTTGATCTGTAATGAGACACTTTGCAAAATGTTTATACTCCGTATAAACTTTAATGAAGTAGCATTTGGCCGCGGTATCTTTATATGATAGTATAATATCGGACAGTATTATATTCCCTCATAACAGATATTCCAACACAAAAATTCTTCGCCTTAGCTTACATTTTGTTCACAAATGAGTACCAATGTTAATTTTTTCCTGCAAATAAATATATCACGTGTTATTTTAGTGAGTAACATATCTAAAAAATTATTTTAAAAATATTCGAAGCTTATTCCAAAAACTCCTTCCCCTTCATCCCCAGCCTCTCAATTTTCATCCCTTCACTTCCCCCTGGCCTCTCTGAATTTCTGTTCCGTTCCCTTCCCTTTTTTTAGCCTGGCCTAGCTTGTCGTAAATGGACGTTTGATGTTATCTACAATTTGGCCAGAAAATGATGCCAGCAATAAAATTCAAAATAATTTATTTTTTATATCGAAAACATTAATTTGAATCACGAAATATCGATTACGGGGCCTCTTGGCACATACTAGCTAGTTTTTTAGACACAATTTTATGTAACTCGGCTTTCGAAAGCAATTCATTTGATTAAGTTCTTAGATAGCTCAAACTGAGCACCAACATTCAGTGAATAATAAAATAAATAAATTGTCCTAATCGGACCATTTTTACTTTTTTTTCTGAAATTACAAAAATTGTTTAATAATTAGTTTTTTGTTATAAAAAATTGGAAACAATGGTCTGATTCGGATAATTTTTTTCAATTCATTCGTCTTTAAATAATTGTGCTCAGTTTAAGCTATCTAAGAACTCAATCAGATTAGTAGTTTTCGAAAGCCGAACTATATAAAAATTTTGATCAATTTCTAGCTCAGATGTGTAAGGAGGCCTCTTAATCGATATAACATTACTTATCAGCCTATTTTGGCCGGTCTTGTGAAGAGATGCACCCCCGACCTGATATTTCATCTATGTTCCCAATTTTCCCTATCTTTTGCTTGAACTTACGCAAAAAAAAGGATGGAAAACTTACGCAAAACTCATTTTTTACAAGCTTGATTATGACCATGAGACCACGGATTTTAAATGCTATTATTCATTCTTTTTAACCCCGGAACACCATAGATTGTTTTTTGCCATGTTTGCAATATATTTTAGTTAGTCTTGTGCTAAACCCTCATCATAGGTCAACTCTAATATCAATCTGAATGTCAAACAAGTGCCCAAAAATACCATATTTTTTACAAAATTTAGTAGTTTTATAGCAAGTTTATCAATATATAAATTAAAATAAGATACAGTCGGTGTGGGCGATAGCAAACCGTTAAAACTCGATCAAATTATTCAATTAAATATCTAAAATTTATCTACAATTAACAATTCAAATCTATTCAATGACATTCATATATTAGCTTTATGCCTTCTCATTTTATCTTTCGATGTTTTGCCTATTTTTTTATACAACATTAATCTTTTTTTTGCAAATTTCTAGCTTTTTCGGTCACCTGACAAAGTTTAACCGTTAAAAGTCAGGTTGAATAAAAGTAAGCCATCTTCCAAAAATTGTAAAGTGATGTTAAAATATGAAAAACGGAATGAACATGATTTTTGGTTTCGATTCATTAATTGCTATATCATTTTTTACTCGGATAATACGAGGGTCTTAAGTTACGAAGCTTTATTTAGAATATTTTTCGGAAATGATATCTCATGTGAAACTTCATTCAATTATAATTTCTAAATTATTTACCGGATCAGAGAAAATAAGCTCGACTCAAAGCTCATCATATTCTGTAAGACTAAAATATTTTAGTTGTTTTGATATAAAGACAGATTAAAATTTATAAAAATTATTCATTTTTCTTGATTGCTGAAGTTTTCGTTAATCTATATTGAATATCATTCTCATACAAGACTTTCATAAAATTAATTCTATGACAGAAAAGATAACAAAGTCACTTTCTTCAAAATCTAAAAATTCAAATATTTGATGATGTATAAAAGGAGATAATATTTTTTAAAGAAAAAGACATTTTCAACAAAAAACATTTGTTTATAAAATATCATAAGAAAAATGTTTTTAACAAAATATGTTTCAGCTTAACATTTTAAAGAAAAAATCATTTGGAACGAAAAACATTTTATTAAGAAGAAAATTTCAACAAAGAAGTTTATACAAGAAGAAACAATTTTTACAAAAAATCTTTTCTTAACGAATTGGACAAAGTTTGACAAAAACATTTTTAAGCAAAAAAACACAAAAAAACTATAATTTCAACCAGAAAACCGGATAATCTATATTGAATATCATTTTCATACAAAACATTCATAAAATTAATTCTATGACAGAAAAGATAACAAAGTCACTTTTTTCAAAATCTAAAAATACAAATATTTGATGATGTATAAAAGGAGATAATATTTTTTAAAGAAAAAGACATTTTCAACAAAAAAACATTTGTTTATAAAATATTATAAGAAAAATGTTTTTAACAAAATATGTTTCAGCTTAACATTTTAAAGAAAAAATCATTTGGAACGAAAAACATTTCTTTAAGAAGAAAATTTCAACAAAGAAGTTTTTACAAGAAAAAACAATTTTTACAAATAATCTTTTCTTAACGAATTGGACAAATTTTGACAAAAACATTTTTAAGCAAAAAAACACATAAAAAACTATAAAAAAAAAACTTTTTGAAACAAGAACATTTTTTAGCACAAACAAACTTTTTTGAACGAAAAAAACTTTAACAGTTCAAAACAACAACGAATAAATTCCAGAAAAGTTTAAGTTCATTCGGTTATTTATTTTTGCTTAATAAACTAATTTGAGAATAAAGCTTCAACATGGCAGTTAACGACCATCAGAATATATATAATATTTTTAAAAACCATTTATTTATTAAATAAGGGCTGATCGTTTGGGAAATCAGGGGGATTTGTCCTATGATTATTTCTACCAGTTCATTTATAATTTATCCAATTTCTGTATTTGTGGCGCCCGAGTTCAACACGCCAGAAATGGTTAGAATGTCCCAACAATTATATTTTTATAAAACGATTTACACCCAGAGATCTCGAGGAAGAAAAATAACATAATGGAAGAATTTTATGGGAATTTTTCACTCGGTCCCGGAGGATATGGGAATTTTTCTTTGGGTGTCGAAGAAAAGAGTTTATTAAAGTTTCACGCCTGAAATTTAAATTTTGTTATGTTTTTTCTATTTTTTAATAATTACTTTTTCTTCTTAAACTTTTTAGTTAAAAATTAAAAATATCTATCACGGAACTTGCTGGGGCTTTTCAGCCACTTTTTCAATTCGGCTTATGAAAAAGATTTATCCGATTAAGTTTTAAGATAGCTCAAACTGAGCACAAATATTCAGAGAAAAATAAATTAACAAGAAAGGTCCGAATCAGACCATAGTTTTCAATTCTTTAACAAAAACTGATAATTAAACAATTTCAGTAATCTCAGAAAAAAATTCAAAAATGGTCCGATTCGGATTAACTTTTTTCAAAGTTATTATTTGCTCAGTTTGAGCCATCTTAAAACTTAATCGAATGTGTCGTTTTCGAAAGCCAAATTATATACAAATTGAAGCTGAAAAAGCGGTATGAAAGCCCGAGCAAGTAACGTGATAGATATGCATTAGACTGCCACCAATCAAGGTCCTAACAAGGACTCAGAGGACTCAAAAGTGTATCAAAAACCTGATGAAATCATTATAAATACCTTGTAATAAGTTTTTTTGGTAGAAAATTCGGAAAAATGAGTATTAGTTTTTTTCTAATAATTGACAAGATTTTTCGCAAAAAATTTAAAATATTGAAAATGACGGGGAGGTTTCACATCAAACAAGTCATTAATTTGAGGGATAGAATAACCGAAAAAAGACGAAATCTTTCAAGATTTACGTATTTTTTTGATTGGTAAATTATGGTGTTCTATTTTACAAAAATTGATCGTTCGGAAATTATTGAAAATGTTTAAAAATAAGCCAAATTTTGTGTACTACAATATGCAGGACAGTAATTGTCAGTCGGTTAATTATGAAGGATCCTCAGAAATGACAAAAAAATTTACAGTGATATAATTTTATAATAACAATCTAGCTTGAAAAATTATTCAAAACCAATTACTTATTTCTTCTCATTTTCAGTGTTTTTTGACAGATTTCTGACGGAAACATATTTTATAAACTTATGGTGGATGCTCTTGATTTTAACACAATGAAAATATGTGTTGAGTGCAATTTCCAATTTATGGAGGGTAATCAGACTAAATCCAATTTTAATAGAATTTCAAATTTTTGTTTTATTCTTTGATATTATTATCAATTTCCAGATATAAAGGCCCTTTCATGCAAAAAATGAATAAATTGAATACTTTTTGAAGCGCTTACATGGGTCAAAAACTGTTTACTTTGTTTTCAGTTCATATTATATCATTTGAAAAAAACTGTGAAACTTTCGTTATCTGCAAGGGTGAAAGGCCGTCGAAATTAACTGTTCCTATAAATTATCTGGAAAAATTGTTGTTTTTGGCAACCTATTTCTCTGGATCTCTATGGTTCAAATAAGTTATAAGTCCATTGTAAAATGCTTCATTTTTTGATCACAGTTGGAGTCTTTTGTTTTTGACGTACTTTTGGGGGTTTTAAAATTGATTGAAAGTTCATCTTGTATTCAAAAACTGCCGATTCAGGGTCTTAATTTCGGACAAAACTGAAAAATAAAGATTTTTAATAAAAAAATCCCGTGAAATTTATTCTTCATAAGCGGTTAACGAATTTTACTCATGAAGAGCGTGGTGAGCGTGACAAAACAATTTATGTTTTTATCCAATCAAAAGTAGAATTTCGATTTGCTTCGAACTAAATAGGTAGATAACAGACGCTCAGAGGACAGATCCTAAATATTTGAATGATACAAACAACGCGGGATACTATCACACAATCAAACCCTGGATAGCAGAATAGACCGTTCTATTGGTCAGGTTTGGAAGGTATCAAGCAATGAATTGCTTAAATTTCGCATTTTTTAAATATTCAGGATCTGTCTTTTGAGGGTCTGTAATTCATATCGAAGAAAATTAATTCAGCCTCATTTGACTCAATTTCAGGACATGAAAGATTTGCGCAATAAAATTTAATATTAAATATAAAGCATGAAACAATTGCTCTAAAAGTCTTGAATTTGCTTGACATATCATGTTTAATATCATAAAACTGAATTTTTAAACGCAGAAAAATCTGATATTATTAACGATCTTTTACAGAAAGATAAATCTGATATTATTTACGATCTTTTACAGAAAGAAATTTAATTCATATGATAGCACTATAAATTTAAGCTATGATTTTAATTAATAGACATATAATAGTATACAGCATGCCACTTTTTTGCTCATATTCTTAGTTTTTGCTCAAACTGACCTCCGCCGATCAAAACGTTAAAATTCACAAGCAGTTGGTGTTTTCAAAATTTTACCGTTTTGATTGGCGGAAGTAGTTTGACCAAAACTAAGAATGGGAGCAAAAATTTGACATGCTGTCGTGTAATTCTATTTCAAACTCAAACCGATGAAGAGAGTCAAAATTGACGAAAATCCTGGTTCTTGTAGGTTATTTAGTTTTTGTTGCAAATGATTAATTTTAATATTCTAACTTAAGATATTTAAATTGAGACTTTACTTATAATAAATAGCATATACTTTAACCTTTACATTAGCCCGCTCTGACTGCTAGTACACCACACAGATATAACACAAGTGTCGTGCGAGCGCCATAACCTCATAGCGGTAGAAAAAAACTAGAGTTTGAAGTGTGGAACTTTTCACAGCTTAAACACGTATGGCAAGATATTAAATCGAAATAAGATGTATTCAGTGTTACCGGTCAAAAATCTTGTCGATATTTTTAAAATTTAAGAACTTTGAGCAACAAAAATCATATTCAAGATAATAATCAAAGAATACTTTATGTTTTGCGGCGTTCAAGGTCACCTGAAATTCAAACAATATCGCCACAACAGTTTTCAATTTCGAAAGACTTAATTACCAAAAGGAAGTATTTTGCTCGATGTAATATTTATCTTTATTTTTCTACAGACTAATTAACTGATCTTGAAATCGTAAAACATACAGTTTGAATATCGGTGAGAATTTGTTTGAAATTTTGCCCAAATAATCATTCAATTTTTGTAATTGAGCAATTCGATATTTTGCTTATTTCCGTTTTCGAAAAAATTAAAACGTCAACGTTTAATTTGCAACGATGGTTAGCAAACTTTTTTATGTTCATCTCAAACTGGAAAAACATTTTTTCCTCAGATTTTTTTTTATTTTTTCGTCAAAATTAAAAAAAATCAGTTTTTCGTGAAAACAATTTTCGTCAGGTTCGTAATTATATATTGAAATTTTTCAACAGAATTTGAATTGATGCTCCAGCAGCTTTGTTTCACAAAAAAACGCATTTTGACAAAAAATATTTCCCCTTGAAATTGTTTTTGTGAATTTGAACTTTCACTGTTAATTTGCAAAACTAAGAGTTCGGGAAAATGAAATTAGTTTAATTATATAATATTAATCAAATTTGCCGGTAATCAAGCAAAAACACACCCTATTCCTCCGTGAATTTATTTAATTCGCAGATAATCGATTTGAATAATTTCAGACAATGATTATAAGTTCTTTGGACACCTGAAGTTTCAATGACCTTTAGCCTGTCCAAGTTCTGTCTTGGTAACAAATTTCGACAGCATGACATTTAGCAACAGTTATCGAAACCCTTTTAGCCCAAAAAACTATTAATTGTTTTAAAATACGATGAAAAAGTGAAACTGTATCAGCGGTCTTATTTTAATGATTTAGTTTTGCGAGGTCAAAAAGGTAAATGTAGAAGTTTATGGAATTGGCGTCGCATATCGAGTGTCCAAAATGTCTCATCTTATTAATAATCATTTTTCCTTCAATTTCAGATATGTAAATTCATTGACACTGATTAAACAGTCCAAGTATTTTCAAACCGTTTCAGGATTGTGGACTGTAATATCAGTATTTTCTGATTAGTAACAAATCATTTGTTTCAAAAATTTTTAATTATTTAACGTCAAAAGTTCAAAATTTCAAATTTAATTTAAAATTTCAAATTTCTGCAAACTTCACAGTTTTTTTCTTTATTGAAATATACGTCATAAGGCTCGGATATAATGCATATTTTAATTATGGAACATGCGATAATATGATGTAGTGGCCCAAATTTAAGATGATTTCATTGGTCTTTCCTGAAATTCAGATTTTTAATTAGCTTCAAGTATATTGCGTTGTTTGTATTTTTGAACATTGACTTATAAATCCAGACCATAGTAGGCTTTTGATTGAGACGGGTTAAATCTGCTCAAACAAACTTTTGACCGGCACGATTTATAAGTTTTTAACTCTGAAATTATTTGACCTTGAAAATTATTTAAGCTTCAAAATGCAAACACTTCTGTCTTAAAAGTTAAGCTTAGAGGGGTTTAAACCTCTTAGAACAAGATGATTGAAACTTTTCACGCTTATTTAACTTTTAATCATAATTTCTCATCTTGGGTCAATTTGGAATGAAATTAAATTGAATATATATTGAGTTTATTCGAAGACAATTGTTCGAACTGATCTTGATTGAAAAAGGTTGTGGAATATTCATCATTAATTTTTTTTTTCTTTTTTTAATCGAAATTTTAAGGGGGTAGCATCGATTTGGCAGCCTTGAGTCAATTTAACTTACGAAATTAATTAGCTGTTTTACTTTTTTGTGCTTTTTATCGTTAGCTGAACCAGAATAAATGTGCATCTACTTATAAAAATAATTTTTGTCTATTTTAGGAAAGACTTGAGTCCGAACTTTAATTTTTGAATTCGTAAAATTTTCGAAAGAAATCGAAGCATTATAAAAGTTTTCCGCAATTTTTGTCAAAAATTTTTTCTTATTTTCTTTGAAATCTGTGAATAGAATCAAAAAAATAGCCACTTTAACTTTTTTCATGCATGTCTACATATTTTCTGACAGCCGTTTGAAAAATCATAAAATCTTTATTTTTCATCTTCTGTCGAATTTTAAGGAAATATTATAAAAAATTTCCGCAAATCATGTGCAAAATTTTCAATTTGTGGTTTTTCGTATTCTCAATAAAAATGAGGTAAAATCACTTATTTAATTTTTTTATCTATTAAATCTCCGCATGTCAACTAATGAGTTGGTCGCGCCATTTTCATTTCTAAACTATCGATGAAATTTTTAACACTCGGCTGTACACTCGATAAGTGCCATTTGGCACTAAATATTTAGAATTTTTATGCTGGTCAAAAATTCCAAATAAAACTGTGGGTTTAATAAGCGCCATTTATTTAGATAGTAAAAACATTTTTTAATATCAAAACGCAATTGAAGGTCAATGTTTATGTCAAAAAAAATTGTTTTTCTCTACTTTCTGCCATTTTTGACCATTTTTCATGGGAAAACAACTTTCATATCAAGGAAATTTTTTAATTAGCAACATAAAAACAAAACTTTTTAGCGCATTACACCCGACAAAGTCTGAAATTTATTAATATCGTCTTCAAAAAAAATCAATGGTCGGGTTAAGTTGGAAATGAAGTTTCAATGAAAAGTGGTTTTGAGTATTTTCACAGATAGTTAGCTATGTTAAGAAATTAAAAATATAAACGTTTGCAAGAATGGACACTTTTATTGAAGATTAAAATTAAAAAAATAAATTTTCACATTTTTTTACTTTCATTTATCGCTCTGAAAAAATGTACCAATCTGCCGGATCGATGCCACCCCCTTAAAGAGATATGGATTAAGGGCACCGACAGATTCAGTATATTTTAAAATGCGGAATACGAGCATTTTATTGGCTGGATCTGCTCAAATATGACCTATAAAATCTTCCTATTTTATAATCCAGGGTTTTTGATTGGGTGCTAGTATGCCGCGTTGTTTGTATCATTCAAAAATGCACGATTTGTCCACTGAAGGCCCTTAACCTGTACGCACTCATCGTACACTATTGTTCGAGATTGACCTTTTTTGACCCACGAAGTGTCTGTAGAATTTTAACCGCTGAATATTTATTTTTGAGATTCACCAAGATTATACAAAATTGTCTGAAATTTTCAAATATCAAACTAAAAACTGGATCGCATTAATACCCTCTGAGTTGAACCTCTCGAAAGACAAAACAAAAATAAATTTCGAGTGCTGCTCTTTGAGTTAGGACACGACTCAAACAAACCCCTCTCACATTTAAGTGTGCAAATATTTTGTATCGGTAAGATCAGGGAGAACTGAAAATTGTACGAGAATACCGAATAATCTAAATTAAAAATGCTGTGAGATAATTTTTATGGAGTTATAGGCTTGAAAAATGAGAAACGTTTTTGTTCGAGCACTTTGTCTCACAAACTTACGATAAAATTTATCGAGTTGTTATCAAATATTACGAATCCAATCACTGATACAAAATTGTTCGGTCATTCGAACCATCTTTTGAAAAATAAAATCCGACTTTATTTTGCCGACGCGAAGGCTTTTACGGTGGTTTATTGAATTTCGAAAGAAAAACCTAAAATTAACTTGTAATTAAAAAAAAACATATATTTGAACTCGGGTATGATAATATGGATCAACGGCCCTCAGAGTATAAATCCTAACTATTTGAAAAATGCGAAATCTGAGCAATTGATTGGTTGATTCTTTCTAATCTGACCAATGAACTCGGCTACTCCTATTTCCACGGTTTTGATTGGGTGCTAATTCTTGCGTTGTTTGTATCATTCAAATAGTTAGGATTTATAGCTTCTGAGGGCCGTTGATCATAATATCAACCTCACTTACGATAAATATTTCTCTAGTATAATATATTTTCTCTTGGAGTTAATCATCACAGCTTTACCTCTAATTATTTATTTTTTTGATTTTATCTTGTTTTGAATGAACACCGGGCCTGATATTCGGGCACCACGGGATATGGACGCTCTGCCACATGTCCGGCTGTGGCAAATCATCCTTTCGATTGCTCTCTTACTATTTTCAAATCACTCTATATAATCTGTTTTGCGATAATTATGACATTAAAGCTAGAGAAAAAATATAAATTTTTCGAAAATAAAATTTACAAAAAAAAAACTCGAATAATACTGATCGTTAATTTTTTTTAAAATATGTGTGTCAAGAAAATCATTCATTACTTGATATGTGATTAAAATATATAATTTGAAAATGTCTGGGTTTTGAATATAGACAAAATATCGAAAATGTAATCCGGAGGCGCAATAGTGTAGTGTTTGACCACTTTAAAATCGATATATTGTAATTAAATAAAAAAAGGTTGAAGATAAATGTTTGACTAAGTGCCTCAGCCTTGACTTTTTGATCGGATGAGTGGTACTGCTTTTATGATTTTTTGAAAGTGCTAGTACAATTTGTACGAGTGGTGCGCGTACGGGGTAAGAAATTATTGGTGCGTACAGGCTAATACAAATGTGCTAGGTAAATAAAATATCATTTCAATTTTTTAAGATTTATAATACAAATTACTTTTTGTGGCGTCATGAATGCCGCATTCTAATAATTTAATTTCCCCAATTTACTCTTTTCAATTTTATCTGATTGCGTTTGGTGGAGTATTAAATTCTACGCAGATCTATATACCTAGACCAGGCCTCGGCAAGCCAGGCTTGACTTTGGTGGCTTGACTTGGCTTGAGCCAAGTCAAGTCAAGCCAAGGGTCTCAATAACAAGGGTCCAAAAGTTAATATCAAGCAGTTTGCTGGCTTGAGTTGGCTTGCGGTGGCTTGACTTGACCAACAACTGGGATTTTCAACCAAAATTTGCTTAATTCTTAAGATTTTCTAGAATATTGGAAGTCTATAAGAGTGGCGCGGTCTGTCAGGACCGATTTTAAAAGGCCCCAAATGACCCATGTGACCGATAAATAAGTAAATGAGGAGAAAAAAAATCTTGGTACAATTTTTCCAAAAATGGCTTAGAATGACCCAAAAACTTTTGTTTCATTCTAAGCCATTTNAATATCTAAATTAAAATGCTGTGAGATAATTTTTTATGGAGTTATAGCGCTTGAAAAATGAGAAACGTTTTTTGTTCGAGCACTTTTGTCTCACAAAACTTACGATAAAAATTTATCGAGTTGTTATTATAATTTACGAATCCAATCACTGATACAAAATTGTTCGGTCATTCGAACCATCTTTTGAAAAATAAAATCCGACTTTTATTTTGCCGACGCGAAGGCTTTTACGGTGAGTTTATTGAATTTCGAAGAAAAACCTAAAATTAACTTGTAAATTAAAAAAAACATATATTTGAACTCGGGTATGATAATATGGATCAACGGCCCTCAGAGTATAAATCCTAACTATTTGAAAAATGCGAAATCTGAGCAAATTGATGGTTGATTCTTTCTAATCTGACCAATGAACTCGGCTACTCCTATTTCCACGGTTTTGATTGGGTGCTAATCTCTTGCGTTGTTTGTATCATTCAAATAGTTAGGATTTGTACTTCTGAGGGCCGTTGATCATAATATCAACCTCACTTACGATAAATATTTCTCTAGTATAATATATTTTCTCTTGGAGTTAATCATCACAGCTTTACCTCTAATTATTTATTTTTTTGATTTTATCTTGTTTTGAATGAACACCGGGCCTGATATTCGGGCACCACGGGATATGGACGCTCTGCCACAATGTCCGGCTGTGGCAAATCATCCTTTTCGATTGCTCTCTATCATTTTCAAATCACCTCTATATAATCTGTATTTTGCGATAATTATGACATTAAAGCTAGAGAAAAAATATCAAATTTTTCGAAAATAAAAATTTACAAAAAAAAAATCTCGAATAATACTGATCGTTAATTTTTTTTTAAATATGTGTGTCAAGAAAATCATTCATTACTTGATATGTGATTAAAATATATAATTTGAAAATGTCTGGGTTTTGAAATATAGACAAAAATATCGAAAATGTCAATCCCGGAGGCGCAATAGTGTAGTGTTTGACCACTTTAAAATCGATATATTGTAATTAAATAAAAATAAGGTTGAAGATAAAAGGTTTGAAACTAAGTGCCTCAGCTTGACTTTTTAATCGAGGATGGTACCGCTTTTATGATTGTTGAAAAGTGCTCGTACAATTATGTACGAGTGGTGCGTACCGGGGTAAGAAATTATTGGTGCGTACAGGCTAATACAAATGTGCTAGTAAAATAAAATATCATTTCAATTTTTTAAAGATTTATAATACAAATTACTTTGTGGGCGTCATGAATGCCGTCATTCTAATAATTTAATTTCCCAAATTTACTCTTTTCAATTTTAATCTGATTGCGTTTGGTGGAGTATTAAATTCTACGCAGATCTAGATAACCTAGACCAGGCCTCGGCAAGCCAGGCTTGACTTTGGTGGCTTGACTTGGCTTGAGCCAAGTCAAGTCAAGTCAAGCCAAGGGTCTCAATAACCAAGGGTCTCAAAAGTTTAATATCAAGCAGTTTGCTGGCTTGAGTTGGCTTGCGGTGGCTTGACTTGACCAACAACTGGGGATTTTCAACCAAAATTTTGCTTAATTCTTAAGAATTTTCTAGAATATTGGAAGTCTATAAGAGTGGCCGCGGTCTGTCAGGACCGATTTTAAAAGGCCCCAAATGACCCATGTGACCGATAAATATGCGATCAGATCGGGGAAACTACATGGTTTCAAGCGATTATTGTCATTCAGAGGATGAAATTGCCTTATTATGAAATAAAATTTAAAAAGTTTTGGGTGATTTAACTCAAATATCTGAAAATTCATTGCAAAAACGCCGCAACAAAGTACGAATAGAAATATTTATAAATATAGAGATTTTGAAAAAATGGTTATGTTCGATTAAAATTATCAGAAAATTTAACTTTTATTTAAACATTGACAGTTTTTAAACACAAATTGGAATGTAAATAATTTATTGTAATAAGAATTTTATTTTGAATTTAGGATAAGTTTGATTAAAAATATTTTTAATGTAAATAATATAAATTTGCAATTTCAACCGAAATTTTGAAATTACAAAGTTTTTTATTAAATCATGAAGTTGAATTTCGGAATTATACAGAACAAAATAGGTGCATAACGTAGCTGTCACTTTCGAACCAAAATAGAGGCTAAGTAGGGTGTATCAAAATCCAAGGAGGCACTTCTTATTTCTTACCAAAAATCATTGAAATTGTCTTGTGTAAATTTTGCAAATGATTTTCTTAAAGTTTTATTTCATATTTTTCAACCCGAAATTTTCAATGACCGGAAACGACTGCTTGGGTTATCAACGGAAAAGAATACATTTTACTATTTTCAGTTTTGATATAAAAACTCGGAGCTTCATTTGAATCATTTTTTATTTCAGCCGAATGTAGCTGACTTCAATCTATGACGAAACATTTTAAAGCGCCGCAAAAATCTTTTCAATCGTGATTTTTTTTTATATTTTGTAGAAAAATGAACCCAAATGAAAGGCCGTAAGGGGCTTTAATGTGTTTTCATTAATTGTGTTGACAATAGCCCAAACGGCCCGAAGACCGTTAAAAGGGGTATATGTCTAATAGTGATATTCAATAATGTCTATGTTATTTGCTGTGTTTAATTCTAATGAATATTTAAAATGAATATATTTTCCAAAGAAAATGATATTTCAACCAAAACCCCTACTGATACGAGTATTCAAATAAATAATGATCTTTAAAAAAAGAGCGATCTTGCTTTACTAATAAAACTAATTTTTCGATAGTTATGCTTTATTTTCAAAAGATTGTGCGGACAATTAAATTGGAAAAAAAATTGATCTGAGTGTGAGACTAAAATATGATAATTCTGGTTGCTTAAGAAGAACATTTATCGAAGTACATCATTCTGTTGCTCAAATAGTTCTGATTTAAGTTATTATAACAAAAATTACTATACTGCACGCCTATATATACCCTATAACCACAAATAATTAGAGACACTAATCTGTATTATAACTCGCGAAGAAAGCTAACTTTACCATATGAAAAAGGACGTCCATTTGGCACACGGGTCAAGGAGATATGTAGGACACTCACGGTTAACAGCAGTGGCAGTAACAAGAACCCGAAAATCATGGTTTCTAATGTTAGTATTTGCATTTCAATTCACAATCATCGACTTTCCTTTCTTCACTTTTGGGAGGTCGTACGTAGCATAATTTGCAAGAAGTAGGTTTGAATTATTGATTTCATCTATAAAGCCATAAAACTTCAGCATTGTATGAAGTATTTTATATCAATTTTTCAGCAAGACATCGGGAAATTGCACGTTTACGAACGATGGACCTGGAATTAATACACTGAATAATTATTAACATTTTTGAATTATCAGGTGCCGATTTTTGTTAATAAAATTGACTTGTGTTTTTCGACCTGTGAGTTATATATACATTTATCCACACGCTGTAAAAAATGTTTGTTTTCTTTCAAATATTACAGCGAGACTTATTCCTGCGAGATATTCAGTCTGTACGAGCTCATGGCCACCCCGATGTGAAAGCTAAAAACGTTCTAAATGCCAAGTGGACCCCGAACAACTACAAAAAGCTGGCATATATGTTCCAATAGGTACCCCAGATCAAGAAACGATCTCTGAAATATGCATTTGATAGCGATTTTTTGATTAATTTTATATTAACTTTATGAATAAATGTCGAATGTTTTGGTTAAACACTGGGAAAACTTTGGAAAAATAACCTCAAGTGTGCTTTATAAATTTAAATAATCTGCCTTATTCACATGTCGTAGAACTGAATAAGTAATGACTTTTCTGATCAGTTTTAAACTATCTTAAAGTGTTTTGAAACAAAATGAAAAGTGACAAGAAACGTCTTTTGATCTGTAATGAGACACTTTGCAAAATGTTTACTCCGTATAAACTTTAATGAAGTAGCATTGTGGCCGCGGTATCTTTATATGATAGTATATATCGGACAGTATATATATTCCCTCATAACAGATATTCCAACACAAAAATTCGTTCGCCTTAGCTTACATTTTGTTCACAAATGAGTACCATGTTAAATTTTTTCCTGCCAATAAATATATCACACGTGTTATTTAGTGAAGTAACATATCTAAAAAATTATTTTAAAAATATCGAAGGCTTATCCCAAAATTCCTTCCCCTTCATGCCCAGCCTCTCAATTTTCATACCCTTCACTTCCCCTGGCCTCTGCGAATTTCTGTTTCCGTTCCTTCCCTTTTAGCCTACCCGTGGCCTAGCTGTCGTAAATGGACGTTTGGATGTTAATCTTCAATGTTGGCGCAAAATGATGCCAGCAATAAATTCAAAAATAATTTAGATTTTAATATCGAAAACATTAAATTTGAATACGAAATATGATTGGGGCCTCTTGCACATAACTAGCTGTTTTTAGACAATTTTATGTACTTCGGCTTTCGAAGCATTCATGTTGATTAAGTTCTTAGATGCTCAAATGAGCACCACATTCAGTGAATAAAATAATAATTGTCTAATCGCCATTTTCTTTCTTTTTGCTGAAATTACAAAATTGTTTAATAATTAGTTTTTGTTATAAAAAATTGGAAACAATGGTCTGATTCCGGATAATTTTTTCAATTCATTCGTCTTTAAATATTGTGCTCAGTTTAAGCTATCTAAGAACTCAATGCTTAGTATTTCGAAAGCCGAACTATATAAAAATTTGATCAATTT
This sequence comes from Oikopleura vanhoeffeni, assembly GCA_004367855.1. Lineage (NCBI taxonomy): Eukaryota > Metazoa > Chordata > Appendicularia > Copelata > Oikopleuridae > Oikopleura > Oikopleura vanhoeffeni. Next base: position 364,862 of record SCLH01000808.1, read on the forward strand.
CTAGCTCAGATGTGTAAGGAGGCTCTTAATCGATATCAATTACTTATCAGCCATTTGGATGGCTTGTGGAAGAGATGCACCCGCGACTGATATCTTCAATCTATGTTCCCCAATTTCGCTATCTTTGCTGAATTGCAAAAAAGGTGAAAACTTACGCAAAACTCATTTTTTAGAGCTTGATTATGACCATGAGACGACGGATTTTAAATGCTATTATTCATGCTCTTTTTAACCGCGACAGCAATAGATTGTTTGTTGCATGTTTTGCAATATATTTTAGTTAGTCTTGTGCTAAACCTCATCATAGTCAACTCTAATTATCTGAATGTCAAAGACAAGTGCCAAAAATACCATATTTTTACAAAATTGTAGTGTTTATAGCAAGTTTATCATATATAATTAAATAAGATACAGTCGGTGGGCGATAGCAACCGTTAAAATCGATCAAATGATTCAATTAAATTCTAAAATTTATCTACAATTAAATTCAAATTCTATTCAATGACATTCATTATTAGCTTAATGCTTTCATTTTTTTCGATGTTTTGCCTAATTTTTTATAACAAATATCTTTTTTTGCAAATTTCTAGCTTTTTCGGTCACCTGACAAAGTTTACCGTTAAAAGTCAGGTTGAATAAAAGTAAGCATCTTCCAAATTGAAAGTTGATGTTAAAATATGAAAACGGAATGAACATGATTTTGGTTTCGATTCATTAATGCTATATATTTTTACTCGGATAAACGAGGGTCTTAAGTTACGAAGCTTTATTTAGAATATTTTTCGGAAATGATATCTCATGTGAAACTCATTCAATTATAATTTCTAAATTTACCGGATCAGAGAAACTAAGCTCGACTCAAAGCTCATCATATTCTGTAAGACTAAAATATTATTAGCATTGTTGATATAAAGACAGATTAAAATTTATAAAAATTATTCATTTTTGTATTGCTGAGTTTCGTTAATCTAATATTGAAATTCATTCTCATACAAGACTTTCATAAATAATCTAACAGAAAAATAACAAGTCACTTTCTTCAATCTAAAATTCATATTTCGATGATGTATAAAGGAGGATAATATTTTTTAAAGAAAAGACATTTTCACAAAACATTTGTTTATAAATATCATAGAAAAGTTTTTAACAAAATATGTTTCAGCTAACATTTTAAAGAAAAATCATTGGGAAAGAAAACATTTTATTAAGAAGAAAATTTTTTACCTTTCATTTACGCCCTCCACAAAGAAGTTTATACAAGAAGAAACATTTCAAAAATCTTTTTCTTAACGAATTGACAAGTTTGAAAAAAACTTTTTAAAAAAAACACAAAAACGTATAATCACAAAACCGGATAATCTATATGAATATCATTTCATACAAAACATTCATAAAAGATAATTCATGAAGAACGATAACAGTCAGCTTTTTCAAATCTAAAAATAAATATTTGATGAGTATAAAGGGATTAATTTTTTTTAAAGAAAAGAATTTCAACAAAAATGTTTTATAAATATATAAGAAAAATGTTTTTAACAAATATGTTTCTCAAAGCTTAAAGTTTAAAGAAAATATTTTGGACGAAAAACATTTTTTAAAGAAATTCACAAAGAGTTTTACAAGAAAACAATTTTACAAATAATCTTTTTAACGAATTGGAATAATTTGACAAAACATTTTTAAGCAAAAAGACACATAAAAACTATTAATAAAAATTTTTGAAACAGAAATTTTTTAGCACAAACAACTTTTTTGAACGAAAAACTTTAACAGTTCAAAACAACAACGAATAAATTCCAGAAAAGTTTAAGTCATTCGGTTATTTATTTTGCTTATAAACATTCCCAGAGTTTTGATTAAAAAATTAGCTGTAAAATTTTCATCATAAGAAAAATTAAAAATGTTTTCAAGAAAATAGTTAATTTGAGAATAAAGCTTCAACATGGCATAACGACCATCAGAATATATATAATATTTTAAAAACCATTTAGTATATTAAATAAGGGCTGATCGTTTGGGAAATCGGGGGATTTTGTCCTATGATTATCTACAAGTTCATTTATAATTTATCCAATTCTGTATTTGTGGCGCCCGAGTTCAACACGCCAGAAATGGTTAGAATGTCCAACAATTATTTATAAACGATATTACACCAGAGATCTCGAGGAGAAAAATAAATAAGAAGAATTTTATGGGAATTTCACTCGGTCCAGAGGATATGGCAATTTTTCTTTGGGTTCGAAGAAAGAGTTTATTAAAGTTTCAGGCCTGAAATTTAAATTTTGTTATGTTTTTTCTATTTTTTAATATTACTTTTTCTCTTAAACTTTTAGTTAAAAATTAAAAATATCTATCACGGAACTTGCTGGGCTTTTCAGCACTTTTCAATTCGGCTTTGAAAAATTTATCGATTAAGTTTTTAAGATAGCTCAACTGAGCAAAATATCAGAGAAAATAAATTAACAAGAAAAGCGTCCGAATCAGACCATAGTTTTATTCTTTACACAAAACTGATATTAAACAATTTCAGTATCTCAGAAAAATTTCAAAATGGTCCGATTCGATTAACTTTTTTTCAAAGTTATTATTTGCTCATTTGAGCCATCTTAAAAACTAATCGAATGTGTCGTTTTCGAAAGCCAAATTATATCAATTGAAGCTGAAAAAGGTATGAAAGCCCGAGCAGTAACGTGATAGATATGCATTAGACTGCCCCACTAAGGTCTAACAGGACTCAGAGGACTCAAAAGTGTATCAAAAACCTGATGAAATCATTATAATACTTGTAATAGTTTTTTTGGTAGAAAATTCGGAAAAATGAGTATTAGTTTTTCTAATAATTGACAAAGATTTCGCAAAAAATTTAAAAATTTAAAATGACGGGAGGTTTCACATCAAACAAGTCATTATTTGAGGGATAGAAAACGCGAAAAAAAGACGAAATCTTTCAAGATTTACGTATTTTTTTGATTGGTAAATTATGGTGTTCTATTTTACAAAAATTGATCGTTCGGAAATTATTGAAAATGTTTAAATAACAAATTTTTGTACTACAATATGCAGGACAGTAATTGTCAGTGCGGTTATTATGAGGATCCTCAGAAATTGACAACAAAATTTACAGTGATATAATTTTATAATAACATCTAGCTGACAATTATTCAAAACCATTACTTATTTCTTCTATTTCGTGTTTTTTGACAGATTTCTGACGGAAATTATTTTAAATTATGTGATGGCTCTTGTTTTAACACAATGAAAATATGTGTTGAGTGCATTCCATTTATGGAGGGTAATCAAGACTAAATCCATTTTAATAGAATTTCAAATTTTGTTTTATCTTTGATATTATTTCCATTTCCATGATATAAAGGCCTTTCATGCAAAAAATGAATAAATTGAATACTTTTTGAAGCGCTTACTGGGTCAAAAACTGTTTACTTTGTTTCAGTTATATTATATCATTTGAAAAACTGTGAACTTTCGTTCTGCAAGGGTGAAGGCCGTCGAAATAACTGTTCCTATAATTATCTGGAAAAATTGTTGTTTTTGGCAACCTATTTCTCTGATCCTATGATTCAAATAAGTTATAAGTCCATTGTAAAATGCTTCATTTTTTGATCACGTTGGAGTCTTTTGTTTTGACGTCTTTTGGGGGTTTTAAAATTGATTGAAAGTTCAATCTTGTATTCAAACTGCCGATTCAGGTCTTAATTTCGGACAAAACTGAAAATAAAGATTTTAATAAAAAATCCCGTGAAATTTTTCTTCATAAGCGGTTAACGAATTTTACTCATGAAGACGTGGTGAGCGTGACAAACAATTATGCTTTTATCAATCAAAAGTAGAATTTCGATTTGCTTCGTACTAATATGGTAGATAACAGACGCTCAGAGGACAGATCTAATATTTGAATGATACAAAACGCGGGATACTTCACACAATCAAACCTGGATAGCAGAATAGAGCCGTTCTATTGGTCAGGTTTGGAAGGTATACAGCAATGAATTGCTTAAGATTTCGCATTTTTAAATATTCAGGATCTGTCTTTGAGGTCTGGTAATTCATATCGAAGAAAATTAATATCAGCCTCATTTGACTCATTTTCAGGACATGAAAGATTTGCGCAATTCTTAATATAAATATAAAGCATGAAACAATTGCTCTCAAAGTCTGAATTTGCTTGCACATATCATGTTTAATATCATAAAACTGATTTTTAAACGCAGAAAAATCTGATATTATTAACGATCTTTTACAGAAAGATAATCTGATATTATTTACGATCTTTTACAGAAAAAATTAATTCATATGATAGCATGATAAATTTAAGCTATATTTAATTAATAGACATATAATAGTATACAGCATGCACTTTTTTGCTCATAATTCTTAGTTTTTGCTCAATACTGACCTCCGCCGACAAACGTTAAAATTCACAAGGCAGTTGGTGTTTTCAATTTTAACGTTTGATTGGCGGAAGTAGTTTGACCAAAACTAAGAATGGAGCAAAAATTTGACATGCTGTCGTGTATTTTATTCAAACTCAAACGATGAAGAGAGTCAAATATTGACGAAAATCCTGTTCTTGTAGGTTATTTAGTTTTTGTTGCAAATGATAATTTAATATTCTAACTTAAGATATTTAAATTGAGACTTTACTTATAATAAATAGCATATACTTTAACTTTACATAGCCCGCTTGATGCTAGTACACCACACACAGATATAGACACAGTGTCGTGCGAGCGCCATAACCTCATAGCGGTAGAAAAAACTAGAGTTTGAAGTGTGTGGAACTTTTCAAGGTTAAACACGAATGCAAGATATTAAAATCGAAATAAGATGTATTCAGTGTTACCTGTCAAAACTTGTCGATTTTTTAAATCAAGAACTTGAGCAACAAAAATCATATTCAAGATAATAATCAAAGAATACTTATAGTTTTGCGCGTTCAAGGTCACCTGAAATTCAAACAATATCGCCACACAGTTTCATTTCGAAAGACTTAATTACAAAAGGAAGTATTTTGCTCGATGTAATATTTATCTTTATTTTTCTACAGACTAATTAACTGATCTTGAAATCGTAAAACATACAGTTTGAATATCGGTGAGAATTTGTTTGAAATTTTTGCCCAAATAATCATTCAATTTTGTAATTGTGCATTCGATATTTTGCTATTTCCGTTTTCGAAAAATTAAAACGTCAACGTTAATTTGCAACGATGGTTAGCAACTTTTTTATGTTCATCTCAAACTGGAAAAACATTTTTCTAGATTTTTTTTATTTTTTCGTCAAAATTAAAAAAAATAGTTTTTCGTGAAAACAATTTTCGTCAGGTTCGTAATTATATATTGAAATTTTCTCAACAGAATTTGAATTGATGCTCCAGCAGCTGTTTTCACAAAAAAACGCATTTTGACAAAAATATTTCCCTTGAATTTTTTGTGAATTTGAACTTCACTGTTAATTTGCAGAACTAAGAGTTCGGGAAAATGAAATTAGTTTAATTATATAATATTAATCAATTTGCCGGTAATCAAGCAAAAACACACCCTATTCCTCCGTGAATTTATTTAATTCGCAGATAATCGATTTGAATTTCAGACAATGATTATAAGTTTCTTTGGACACCTGAAGTTTCAATGACTTTAGCCTGTCCAAGTTCTGTCTTGGTAACAAATTTCGACAGCATGACATTTAGCAACAGTTATCGAAACCCTTTTAGCCCAAAACTATTAATTGTTTTAAAATACGATGAAAAAGTGAAACTGTATCAGCGGTCTTATTAATGATTTAGTTTTGCGAGGTAAAAGGTAAATGTAGAAGTTTATGGAATTGGCGTCGCATATCGAGTGTCCAAAATGTCTCATCTTATTAATATCTTTTTCCTTCAATTTGAGATATGTAAATCATTGACACTGATTAAACAGTCCAAGTATTTTCAAACGTTTCAGGATTGTGGACTGTAAATCAGTATTTTCTGATTAGTAAACAATCATTTGTTTCAAAATTTTTAATTATTTAACGTCAAAAGTTCAAAATTTCAATTTAATTTAAAATTTCAAATTTCTGCAAACTTCACAGTTTTTTTTTATTGAAATATACGTCATAAGGCTCGGATATAATGCATATTTTAATTATGGAACATGCGATAATTGATGTAGTGGCCAAATTTTAAGATATTTCATTGGTCTTTCCTGAAATTCAGATTTTTAATTAGCTTCAAGTATATGCGTTGTTTGTATTTTTGAACATTGACTTATAATCCAGACCATAGTAGGCTTTCGATGAGACGGTTAAATCTGCTCAACAACTTTTGACCGCACGATTTATAAGTTTTAACTCTGAAATTATTTGACTTTGACAATTATTTAAGTTTCAAATGCAAACACTTCTGTCTTAAAAGTTAAGCGCTTAGAGGGGTTTAACCTCTTAGAACAAGATGATGAAATTTTCACGTATTTTAACTTTTAATCATAATTCTCATTTGGGTCAATTTGGAATGAATTAAATTGAATATATATTCTGAGTTTATTCGAAGACAATTGTTCGAACTGACTGATTGAATAGTGTGGATAATTCATCATTCATTTTTTTTTTCTTTTTTTAATCGAAATTTTAAGGGGGTAGCCGATTTGGCAGCCTTGAGTCAATTTACTTACGAAATAATATAGCTGTTTTACTTTTTTTGTGCTTTTATCGTTAGCTGAACAGAATAAATGTGCATCTACTTATAAAATAATTTTGTCTATTTTAGGAAAGACTTGAGTCCGAACTTTAATTTTGAATCGTAAAATTTTCGAAGAAATCGAAGCATTAAAAGTTTTCCGCAATTTTTGTCAAAAATTTTTTCTTATTTTCTTTGAAATTGTGAATAGAATCAAAAAAAAAGCCACTTTAACTTTTTCATGCATGTCTACATTATTTTGACAGCCGTTTGAAAAATCATAAAACTTTATTTTTCATCTTCTGTCGAATTTTAAGAAATTATTATAAAAAATTTCCGCAATCATGTGCAAAATTTTCAATTGTGGTTTTTCGTATTCTCAATAAAAATGAGGTAAAATCACTTTATTTAATTTTTTTATCTATTAAATCTCCGCATGTCAATAATGAGTTGGTGCGCGCATTTTCATTTCTAACTATCGATGAAATTTTAACACTCGGCTGTACCCTCGATAAGTGCCTATTGGCACTAAATATTTAGAATTTTTATGCTGGTCAAAATTCAAATAAAACTGTGGGTTTAATAAGCGCCATTTATTTAGATAGTAAAAACATTTTTTAATACAAAACGCAATTGAAGGTCAATGTTTATGTCAAAAAAATTGTTTTTCTCTACTTTCTGCCATTTTTGACCATTTTTCATGGGAAACAACTTTCTATCAAGGAAATTTTTAATTAGCAACATAAAAACAAAACTTTTACGCATTCACACCGACAAGTCTGAAATTTAATATATCGTTTCAAAAAAAATCAATGGTCGGGTTAAGTTGGAAATAAAGTTCAATGAAAAGTGGTTTTTAGTATTTTCACAAGATAGTTAGCTATGTAGAAATAAAAAATAAACGTTTTGCAAGAATGGACACTTTTATGAAGATTAAAATAAAAAATAATTTCACATTTTTTTACTTTCATTTATCGCTCTGAAAAAATGTACAATCTGCCGGATCGATGCCACCTTAAAGAGATATGGATTAAGGCACCGACAGATTCAGTATATTTTAAATGCGGATTACGAGCATTTTATTGGCTGGATCTGCTCAAATAGACCTATAAAATCTCCTATTTTATATCCAGGGTTTTTGATTGGGTGCTAGTATGCCGCGTTTGTTGTATCATGAAATGCACGATTGGTCCACTGAAGGCCTTAACCTGTACGCACTCATCGTACACTATTGTTCGAGATTGACCTTTTTGACCCACGAAGTGTCTGTAGATTTAACGCTGGAATATTTATTTTGAGATTCACAGATTATACAAATTGTCTGAAATTTCAAATATCAAACTAAAAACTGATCGCATAAACTCTGAGTTGAACTCTCGAAAGCAAAACAAATAAATTTCGAGTGCTGCTCTTTGAGTTAGGACACGACTCAAACAAACCCCTCTAATTTAAGTGTGCAATATTTTTGTACGGTAAGACAGGAGACTGAAAATTGTACGAGAATACCGAATATCTAATAAATGCTGTGAGAATATTTTTATGGAGTTATAGCGCTTGAAAATGAGAACGTTTTTGTTCGAGCACTTTGTCTCACAATTACGATAAAATTTATCGAGTTGTTATCAAATTAGCGAACCAATCACTGATACAAAATTGTTCGGTCATATCGACCATCTTTTGAAAAATAAAATCGATTTATTTTGCCGACGCGAAGGCTTTACGGTGAGTTATTGAATTCGAAGAAAACCTAAAATTAACTTGTAATTAAAAAAAACATATATTTGAACTCGGGTATGATAATATGGATCAACGGCATCAGAGTATAAATCCTAACTATTTGAAACTGCGAAATCTGAGCAATTGATTGGTTGATCTTTCTACTGAAATGAACTCGCTCTTTCCTATTTCCACGGTGTTGATTGGTGCTAATTCTTGGCGTTGTTTGTATATTCAAATAGTTAGGATTTACTCTGAGGGCCGTTGATCATATATCAACCTCACTTACGATAAATATTTCTCTAGTATAATATATTTCTCTGGAGTTAATCAATCACAGCTTTACTCTATATTTATTTTTTTTGATTTTTATCTTGTTTTGAATGAACACCGGGCCCTGATATTCGGGCACCACGGGATATGGACGCTCTGCCCACATGTCGGCTGTGGCAATACCTTTTCGATTGCTCTTATCATTTTCAAATCACTCTCTAAATCTGTTTTTGCGATAATTATGACATTAAAGCTAGAGAAAAATATAAATTTTTCGAAAATAAAAATTTACAAAAAAAAACTCGAATAATACTGATCGTTAATTTTTTTTTAAAATGTGTGTCAAGAAAATCATTCATTACTTGATATGTGATTAAAATATATAATTTGAAAATGTCTGGGTTTTGAAATATAGACAAAATATCGAAAATGTCAATCCGCGAGGCGCAATAGTGTAGTGTTTGACCATTAAAATCGATATATTGTAATAAATAAAAATAAGGTTGAAGATAAATGTTTGAACTAAGTGCCTCAGCCTTGACTTTTTGATCGGATGAGTGGTACTGTTTATGATTTTTTGAAAGTGCTAGTACAATTATGTACGAGTGGTGCGTACGGGGTAGAAATTATTGGTGCGTACAGGCTAATACAAATGTGCTAGTAAAAAAATATCATTTCAATTTTTTAAAGATTTATAAACAAATTACTTTGTGGGCGTCATGAATGCCGTCATTCTAATAATTTAATTCCAATTTACTCTTTCAATTTTATCTGATTGCGTTTGGTGGAGTTTAAATTCTACGCAGATCTAGATAACCTAGACCAGGCTCGCAAGCCAGGCTTGACTTTGGTGGCTTGACTTGGCTGAGCCAAGTCAAGTCAAGCCAGGGTCTCAATAACAAGGGTCCAAAAGTTAATATCAAGCAGTTTGCTGGCTTGAGTTGGCTTGCGTGGTTGACTTGACAACAACTGGGATTTTCAACAAAAATTTGCTTAATTCTTAAGATTTTCTAGAATATTGGAAGTCTATAAGAGTGGCCGCGGTCTGTCAGGACGATTTTAAAAGGCCCCAAAGACCCATGTGCCCGATAAATAAGTAAATGAGGAGAAAAAAATCTTGTACAATTCTCAAAAATGGTTAGAATGACCCAAAACTTTTGTTTCATTTTTATATCTTAGCAGAGTGTAATTTCAATGACGAAGGCCGATAAAAGGGAGTTTTTAGTTTTTCAATTAATTTTGATGAAAAGTGAATCCCAAATTGGCCTTCGGCTCATTTTCAATCAAATTAAATTAAAAACATAAAGTTCTCCTTTATCGGCTTTGGCCGATTCGGGGCTAATTTCAAGAAAAAAATAAAAAAATAAAAAACATAAAACTCTTTATCGGCCTTTTGGGGCTCATTTTTAACCAATTTTAACTGAAACATAAAATTCCATCGATCGGC
>SCLH01000808.1:374991-393069 GCA_004367855.1 Oikopleura vanhoeffeni
AGTAAATGATGAGAAAAAAAATCTTGTTACCCATTTTTCCAAAATGGCCCTTTAAATGACCCCCAAAACTTTTGTGTTTCCATTCTTTACTTATCCTGTCCACAGATTGTATTTCCAAAGGAGGCCTCTTATTAGAATCGTTGACCGACCGTCGCATAAGACTTCCAATATTCTAGAAAATTCTTAAGAATTAAGCAAAATTTTTGTTGAAAATCCCAGTTGTTGTCAAGTCAAGCCACCGCAAGCCAACTCAAGCCAGCAAACTGGCTTGATATTAAACTTTTGGACCCTTGGTTATTGAGACCCTTGGCTTGACTTGCAATTGTCGTCAGCTCAAGTCAAGTCAAGCCACCAAAGTCAAGCCTGGCTTGGCGAGGCCTGGTCTAGGTTATCTAGATCTGCGCGTAGAATTTAATACTCCACCAAACGCAATCAGATTAAAATTGAAAGAGTAAATTGGAAATTAAATTATTAGAATGACGGCATTCATGACGCCACAAAAGTAATTTGTATTATAAATCTTTAAAAAATTGAGTTTAAATGTTTTCCCCCAATTAACCAAATGAGTATGAAAAGTTGTATATTTATCTTCACCGCCAACAATTTTTGTCCATTTAGCCTCGTACGCCTCGACCGAGTGAGATTTCTCAAACCCTCTCCGGTTACGACTCTCCCAACAAACTATACTCGTAATCTAATAAATATCTACAGAAGGTCCCAATCCCCTTTACTTTTCCCATTTGGCCGAAAATCATAAAATTAGCGAGCTAAATTTTTCCCAAGTACACACTCAATTTCCGATAAAAAGTCAAGCTGAGGCACTGTAGTTCAAACATTTATCTTCAAAACCTCATTTTTATTAATTACAATATATCGAAATAATATTTTAAAAAAGCCTAAGTGTAAAATTCTACCATATCATTTATCCGACACCCTTATGTGCGTGTCTGGGCGTGGCCGGCTCCCGATAATGACTTATTTTCAAAACGAATATTATTTGTTAAAATCCTATATTTTGACAAAACCCAGAAAAACCAAATTTGCAAAAATATAAATATTTCCATCTCTATATACCCTCGAACATATCGCTAGTACGGCTTCTGATATGACTCTTGCGTGACACCATCACCTAATATATAAAAAATCTAAATTCCTAACGAAAATCAAAAAAAAGACCCTAAATATAAATTGCCCTGCCAGATTTTTTTTTTAAATTTAAGATGTGTCTCTGAGAAATTAATATTTTTTCTCTAGCTTTAATGGCATATATTCGCAAAACAACAAAGATATATAGATGAGATATGAAAATGATAGAGAGCAATTCGAAAGGAGTGTCCTGAGTATTTTTGATCGAGTTCCACCCCGAAACCGGAACCATGATTGGTTCGAGAGAATCAACTAATTCCATATCCCGAATGCCGGTGCTATATCACATCCGAAAAAATATAATTCATAGGGAGTCTAGGTCCTTAGACCTAACGTTCTGCCAACCCATCCGATTCCAAAATGGTTCCCAGACCCGTTTTCCCCATAGAAGAAGAAACAATCGATAATAAATAAACATCGGATAAAAATAGTATAACAAAAATATAATTAGAGTAACTGTCAGCGGTAAATGCTTATCACTTTATCACACCTGGGTTTAGTAATGTGATGAGATTAACTACCTAGAGAGCAATATTGATGTGAGATTTATTACTTATGAGTACCACAAATACATTTATCGTAAGTGAGGTTGATATATTTATCATACCCCCGACCGCTTCAAATAATGTTTTTTTAAATTTACAATAACTAGAAAAAATCATTCCAACGTTAATTTTAGAGTTCTTTCTTCTGTACTAAAAATTCAAAAAACATACTCGCAGTCTGCATGATAAAAGGAAGTATCTTTCCGTTCTAAGTCCTACCTTTTGATTATTCAAGGCCAAGAGAAAATTATATAGAGTCGATTTTACCTTTTTTAAAAGATGGTTCTGTCGAGAAATGAAAGAACAGAACAGAAATTATAAGCCTGTGGATCCCAGTGATTGGATTCGCTTTAAATCATAATAACAACGCGATAAATTTTTATCGTTAAGTTTTGTGCAGCACACCAAAAGTGCTCGAAATGAATAAAAAAGCCCCCCACGGTTTCTCTAATGTTTTACAGCGCTATAGGACTCCCATTAGAAAATTATCTCACAGAGCTGTCTCAATAAGTTTAGGAAATATCGCCTGCCCATTTCATACCGTACACTATATTTCCCTCCTCAGATGTATCCTCCACCTGATATTAGCTCGAGATTTACAAAAGGAATATTGACACACTTAAATAGTGTATGAAAGTATGGAGTTGCGCTCTCCTCTGTTAGTCAGCGCTTTTGTAATGAGTCCCCGGCCCCTTAACTCAAAGAATGAGCAGCACTCGAAATACGTTAGTATTTTTGTTTTTTTGTCTTCGAAGGTACACTCAGGTGTAGGGCCCCAGAGGGGGAATTTATGAAAACGAATACCAAGTTTTTGAGTTAGATAAAGAGATATTTTGAAATTTTTCAAGACAATTTTATGTGTGATGACCATAATCATTGGGCAGTGATTTTTCTAATTTTTTAACCATAATATTCACCTGGGTAAAATGAATCTCAAAATAAATAATTTGAATAGTACGAAGCTTGTGATGTAAGAAGTGGATACTACATGAGTAGCACAAAACTTCGAATAGTTGGAGATAACAAAAGGAATATCCCAATAACGTCTTAGGTGGATTCTGTTATTGTGAAAGTTGCCCCGTACAGGTTTAAACGCCTCAGTTGGAACAAATCGTGCATATTGAATGATACAAACGAACCGGCAATGAGTATCGCGAGTTACTATATGCCACTCTATACAACTACTAGCACCTCCAAAAACCCTGATTATAAAATAGGAATTTTAATAGGTCATATTTGAGCAGATCCAGCCAATAAAATGCTCGTATTCCGCATTTTAAAAATATACTGGAATTCTTGTCCGCCGCGTGCCCCTATGAATACACGATTATCTCTTTAAGGGATGGCCCAAAAGGGGTCCAGGCCCCATCAGAAATCGACCGACTTATTATGCGTTCATTCGCTGGCTAACATTTTTTTGATCCACGAGCGATTTAGATGTAAAGTACCATATCCTATAAAATGCCTGACAAGAAATTTCCATGTGTGGTGTTGTTTTTGAATGTTTAATTCTTCGTGATAAAAGTGTCCAGTTCTTGCCCCAAACGTTCATATTTTTAATTTTTCTATACAAGCCTAACTATCGTTGTAAAAATGCACACTGAATCCCCCTACGTGAAAAAGACCACTTCTGTATTCAGATTGCCCCATATACAATTAAATCCAAAACTTTAAACTCCGACCATGTGACATTTATTTTATTTCTTACAAAATAAAAAAACAACAAATTCTCCTTGAGTGTCGCCGATTTTGACAGTTAACGAAACTATTTTTGGATAAACTTAATAATATATTATAAAATAACTAGAGTCTAGGTCCTAGACTAGGTTTGCAACATCGATTCAAAAATGGTTCAATAAAGTTCAAAATGATCGATAATACTAGGTTATGTACAGAATTATACTGTCAGTATATCACTTTATCACACCTTGGTTAGAAAACTCTGCTGGGAGATTTTTCCAACCCAATTATACTAGAAAAATCGTGCAACAGCATTGTCTAATCAAACTGTGATAAAAGGATATATCCCTTTTTGATTAATCTAAGAGATGTGGGCTNAAAAGAAGAGAAAGCGGCCTCATGAGTGGCTAGAAGGGGTCTTAGGAGTGTCAGAATTGGCTCCCTCAACCCACATCTCTCAGATTAATCAAAAGGTGATAAAGGGATATAATATATCCCCTATTCACACTTTTGTGAATATCCCGGCCCTGATTAGGAAACGTAGTATGTTTTTTGGTAGTAGGGCCGGGATATGAAAAAATTGTGAATAAGGGATATAGGATGTGCAGCAGGAAATTTTCTAATTTTTTAACTATAAATATCACTGTAAAATGAAAAAAAATATTTGGAGCAGAATTCAGAGGAGAAATATGATAATGAAAAAACAAACAAAGTTGGTTTTTTAACCGGTAATGATATCGGTTATTCATTAAAAATACCGGTAGCGCCGATGGAAAGTATGGGCAAGGTCAGCAAACACATTTTTTGCGTTCTCCTGAAAATTTGACATGTGCTTTCTAACGGAATCGTTTGTTTTGGTTGGCGTTAAACCCCTGAATCCGGAGCCCTGATAGCAAAAAAATTATCAGCAATGGTTTGAGGTTTTTTTTTACAAGTTCCCGGTGCGCACCCTCATTATATACTATATAAATTAATATTTAACGGTTTTCATAATTGATATTTTCGTCATAAGGTGTCAAAAGGTGCATTAGTTTTTGAATTTATTCAGGCTTTTATTTACTATTTTTACAAAGGAAAAAATCATAATGAAAAAGTTTTTAAAATTATTTGACTCTTGAGAATTATGAAACTAATCTGAAATTTAATTGCATAATGCTGCATTATTAATGCTTTATTTGCACCTTGTTTTCAGTATTCTGCATTTTGTCAGATATGTCAAATCTTGAATTATTAATAATAAATTATAATTTTTTACCCATCTGAAATTCAAGGTTTTTTCTCGGCCATATATGTTTTTTGAGTATCAATTTGCGTTGGATTATTGTTTTATGTTATAAAAAATATAAATATAAGAAGATATAAATTTAATTCAATCTATTATCCTTTTTTCTTACCAAAATGAATCTTTCAAATAAGGATAATCTCTATAGCGCGTGTCCGAAGCCCAGTCAAGTTGTCTAAGTGATAGTCTTACTGATTGCCTTAGTTATTACGCAGTAATCTACTTTCGCGCTCTCAATATCAAGCACGATTGCGTTTTATCATACCCAAGATCATCACTGATACAACATAAGTGGGATTCGAACACGCTATATAGAGATTATCCTCATTTTCAAGATTTACTTTAATTAGAAAAAGTATATATGACAAAGTATATATAAGACATCGTAAATAGATAAGGATACTGAAAAATTAAAAAACTGAAAAATATATTTACCTGATTCTAAATAAAATGGTAATGAAAAAAACTAACTTCACATTTATGTACGCGTATCTTGTGTTACTTTGAACTATTATAGACCAGGGGTCAGTATTATAAGATCAGATCGATTTTATGCGATCCGATTTTATCCGATCACTTTTTTCACTAGAAAAATTAATTATAAAACAATGTTTTTTGTTGTTTTTTCTTATTCTATCATGAATCAATGACAGTCCATGATGGTAGTACTAATGAAACTGTGCCATCGCATGTGAAAAACTCTTGAAAAGATTTTGACTTTCTTGAATCTGGCAACTTTAGCAGAAGTATGGATGATTACATGCCAAATGATACTCTTCTGATGGTGGTTTATTACATTATTATTTTCGCTTTTGGACTGACCGCAAATACCTTGGTGATAATTGTGCTTTTGATCACTTTAAAAGTTAAGTCAATTATCGATAACGCCAATTTAACCGTTTCTTGAAGAAAAATAAGATTTTGTTTATAATGCCAATTTAATTCTTTATATAAGAAGTCAATATTTCAGGGCAATTTAGGGTTTTATAAAATATCAGTATGTGACATGGAATGTCAAACTTTGTTAAATACCTTTTAAAGAATATAAACTATATTTGCACAACATTTTAAACCCTTTTTTTTACATCATGAACTACAATGGGTGAGACCAAAAGGCAACAGTGACTAATGGGCAACAGTGAGACGAATTGGCAACACTTTTTCGCAGATTTGATTTTTTCAGACCTATGAGACCAATGGGCAACACCCTGAAATTTTACCCATAATTTCACCATAATTTATCCATAATTTTGATAAATTTAGAATAAATTAATATATATTTGTGAAATTTCACAATATAATTATTAAATTTTATAATCTAGAACAAACTATCGAAAAAATTGAGTTTAAATTTTTAGAAAATACATGTATCAAATTGAAAAAATCGGACTAGTGAGACAAATGGGCAACACCCTTCGTGTGAGACTAATGGGCAACAGTGAGACCAATGGGCAACACTTTTTCAAAAGGCTCCTGTGTTGCCCATTGGTCTCACCCATTGTACTTAAGCTACTTAAAAGGTAGTACCTTAGGTCCGAAATTTAAAAGTTCATAGAATTGAGAGACTTACTATCTAGTACAGTGTATAGTCATTGACAATTGGTCATCTAGTATGAAATTTCGAAAAAATTACAATAAGGGGTTTTCATGAGTGAACTGGATATAAGAAAAAAAAATGAGAGCTGATTTTTTGTAAGACGTCTAATATTAGGATCCCGTGGTTACCTAGATATTGCCTTCTCTCAGATATGACCAAAAGAGGACAAAAGCTGATCATAGGCTTGGGGGGGTGCAAAAGCCGGGCGTTTAGAAACCGATGGTCATGTTTTGGCTGAGCGGTAAAATCGCCGCAATGTGCAAATGAAGTTTGTTTGTGGGCGAAAAACAGTTTGACATCAACTCTGACCTAATAGAATAACAAGTGTAAGGAATGAGTACTCGGATGTGTATAAAGGTGCTAGGGAGCTCATAATTAACTATAGTAGCTACATGGAGATACTCCGATTTTCCGAAATCTCAGATCAAGTTAAGAGCCCCCTTAAAATAAATTTTATCTAATTTCTTGACTTATTGTTCGAGATTTTCACATGATTGGTATGAAATGAAACTAGAAGAAATTGTAAGACTGATGACAAAAAAATAAAATTCCAAATACAAAGTTTTCTTGAGATTTTTCATAATGCGAAAATTTAATTCGTCGATAATGAGTCATTATTAATGACTCGTTATTAATGGAGTCATCATTTCTCCTTAAACCCGGAAGCTGTTGTATCCCCATTCCCCTGATCTAAGTAACCGCTGTATTTCATCTGAGGTTTCGCGAAACTCTATTTTTTGTCGACTATATTTCTCTAATCTCCACATTGAGAAGGGCTTTTCGGCCGAAACGTCAATACAAAAGACTTTTGGACCATAGCCTATGGACCATAAACTATGGACCATATACTATGGTCCATTATGGCCTATTACTAAAAGGCTATAGTCGAAAGACATATAGACATTTATGTTTAAAAAAAATAAATATTTCCGGTTTCCCATTTTTATGAAACGCAGCAAAATTTTAATTAACAAAAATTCTCTAGAATTAAATTTTAAATTTTCAAAGATAACTGTGCTAAAGAAGACCAGGTGTCAAAATTCTACCTCATTATTGTCTATTTTATGTCAACTTTCGATCGATATAATTATGTCTGTTCGCAGATCACCCTGATTATTAAGATAAATAACAAATTCGAAACGTTTTAGAAAATCAATTATTAATTGAAAATACATATTTAAATTGCAGCCTCGAACCCTTAATTAAATTGTTATAAACATCTATGTGTAAATGTTCAATAATAGAGTTTATCGTGAAGTTAATATAAACAGGTTCATCTGTGCCATATTGACACCGACCGTCATTAGTAGAGTTTCTTACTCCTTTTACGTTAAACAGCTTGAAATTATGGTATCTCTGTGTTTTTATAAATATCTCTGTGTTATAGGAAATTTCATAACAAGACGGCAAATTTAAAATAAATATACTAAATTTCAGGATTTTTCAACATATTTCAACAAAATTTTATGCAATTGTGCAAAAACCAATAACTATCAAAGTAATATTTTAAAATGTTTTTTATTACTTGACATAGTTCAGTTTTTCACCATTGTCGAAAGTTATGTTTCGTTAACAAAAAATAAGCAGACTTGAGAAGTGCGAAATCTAGAATGTCTGCAGAAACTTTTTTCACAGTAAAGGGGCCTTATCAAAGTAATGATCCCTATTTTTTTGTTTTCGACTATATATTGGCTTATATATTAAAAAATGTTTTTTTCACAATAATTAATAATTTTGGGTTTGATAATTTTCCGAGTGAGTTTGACCAAAATTGAAAATATGAAATTCTTGGCGCTTAACTGGAGTACAACAAAATGTATTACAATAGTTTGCAGCATGTAAAATTTTTTCCCTTATTGTGCACAAAAATTAAGCACTAATAAAAAAGCACCGCATTTCTTGACAGTCAAATAATGGTCAATAATTTACCGATTGTACAATTGCTTGTTTATTGTAATTTTTCCGGAAAAAAATTCTGTTACTAATAAAGCCACTCTGAGTTGCTTGCATATCTCTTTATTGACCGCTCCCAAAGATTTGTTTCCTCAAAAACACGTTCTTAGATAGCTCAAACTGTGCACAAATATCTAGTGAATAATACAAAATTAAAATTGGTCTCGAATTAGACTAATGTTTCTATTTTTTCCTTTGACCTTTGTTTGTATTTTTAAACAAAAACTAATAATTAAACAATTTCAGTAATCTTAGAAAAACAATTAAAAAATTGGTCATATTGAAAACAGTTTTTAATGTTTATATTAATTAGATAATTGTGCTCAGTTTGAGCTATCTAAAAACTAAATGACTCGTTTTCAAATGACGCGTCGTTTTCTCACCCACCCCGTGTTTTTGAGGGACCAAATATTTGGGAGACGGCAATAAAAGGATATTAAGAAAATTTATCACCGACAACCTCTTTAAATATCCTTCAACGAAAAATAAAGTCATTCGAAAAAATTTGATTGTTTCGTACTAATTGGATTTTTGAATACGTACAATTGTAACAGCATAATTCATCTGATTAATTTGTTTTTTATGTGTTTAATGAGGCTCGAGCTATCTTCTGAAAACATGGAAAGTCATTGGCGACATATTTTAAGCGTCATTTGATTGTTCAATATGCTGGAAAAATTAAGCTGATTTTCTGCAGTTTAATTTTTAGAATTTGACAGGCAAACAAATTCGGGCTGATTGTTTTTTTATAGACTTATATAAGATTATATAGACTTAAAATAAATTTAAATACAGTATGTAAAAAAATTGTTCGAGACCAACAAAGGAATTTTCTCTGGATCAAAACCTATGATTGGCAGGAGGATCACTTTGAATCTAGAGGAAATTGGACTTTTTGGTCTCGAACAATTTGTTTACATACTGTACGTATTTTATTTTGAATGAAAGAAATCAAGATTTGATTAAAATAAAATACATACAGCAGATTTTTATACGTGAACAACAAAGACGTCATCTCAGAATTGAGATGATATAACATAGTGAATAAGATATTTTTTGAGCCTGCAATTAACGGTTTCTTTGATTTATTATATCTTATATGACGGAAGACTGGCGTATAATAGTTCCAAAGGGCGGCAAGGGATCAGGAGGGGTTAGTGTTTTTGCTTGGGTCTTGAATTTTTGTGCCGCGTGATCAGAATGGAGTTTTTGTGGGCAGGGATTATAGCCTATAATTTATAGGATTATAGCCTATAATTTATAGGGGATTAGTGTTTTTCGACTGGGACCTTTTTCGACTTTTTGTGTCACGTGATCGAAATGAAATTTTAAGTTTACTAAGCGTGGTAGAGAGGGAGCAGCGAGTTCTGCCCGAATTTGATTAGTCTTTTTCGGTTCTCAACCCAAAAATTGAAATTAAAGGAAAAACCACGGTCAAAGGGGGATTATCCAAACTTGAAGGAAACATTAAAAAATAAATGGAGAAACTCAACATTATAATTCATAAGCGAAATCATCTTAGCTCGAAATTCAATATTATAGTAAAAACGTGATACCCTGTACAGTTTCGTCATTGAAAAATGTTCTGTTAGTCAATCATGGTCTACTCTACTCAACGAAAACATTTATAATCAAAAACCAGATCCGTATCTATGCGCCAACGTATCACCCCGCGATAAAAGATCGGCTTTTTCGATTTAAAAGTTTGATATCCCACTGCGATCTCGTATGTCTCCTGCGACATCTAATAGTTTTTTATGGAAAATTTAATTCTGATTTAAAAGTGATATGAGTTCTTGATCGACAATAAAATCATTATTAATTTTTTGTTTTAAATCAGAGATTTCAGATGAGTAAAAAAAGACAAATTTCTGGTGAAAAAACGGGGCTATTTAGAGAAGAAATCTCATTCAGTTTCTATAAGAAATATGTCTTCTATTACTCATCTGAAATCTCTGATCAAAAACCAAAAATTAATAATGATTTTATTGTCGATCAAGAACTCATATCAGTTTTAAATCAGAATTAAAATTTTCTCATGAAAAACTTTAAGATGTCGCAGGACATACGAGATCGCAGTGGGATATCAAACTTTTAAATCGAAAAAGCCGATCTTTTATCGCGGGGTTATACGTTGGCGCATAAATACGGATCTGTTTTTGATTATAAATGTTACCGTTGAGTAGAGTAGACCATGATTGGCTAACAGAACATTTTTAATGACGAAACTGTACAGGGTATCACGTTTTTCCTATAATATTGAATTTCGGGGTAAGATGATTTCGCTTATGAATTATAATGTTGAGATTTTCCATTTACTTTTTAATGTTTCCTTCAAGTTTGGATAATCCCCCTTGGACCGTGGTTTTTTCCTTTAATTTCAATTTTTGGGTTGAGAACCGAAAGAGACTAATCAAATTCGGGCAGAACTCGCGGTTCTCTCTCTCTACCGGGGGAAGTCGATTTGAACCATGGTTCATTCTGTACCCAGCATACATAATGAACCACAATAGGTAGGAGATCGCAGGTGCGGTCGCCAAATTGTGAAAAAGTGGTTCATTATGTACTCAGATATATATTTGAACCTAAAAGTGGTTCATTTTGTAGCCAGGTAAATGTTTGAACTAAAAAGTGGTTCATTTTGTAGCCAAACATATATTTGAACCATAAAGTGGTTCATTTTGGGGCTAAATGTAGATTTGAACTTAAGATTGAACTGAAAGATTAACTCGGCTTGAGTGAGAGTAATAAAAAGTAGATCAACACGGCTTGAGTGAGAAAAATAAAAGGAGATCAACNAAATATGATTTTTTTAATCAATTTTGAAAAAATTTCCAAGATAAAAAGTGCTTCGATTTTTTCGAAAGTAGGCTCAAAAGAAAGCCAGTGAAACACTTATGAGAAAGTTGGCTTACGTCAAGTCGATATTTTGAAGTTTTAGTGGTCAAATTCGAGCAAACGTTATTTTTTAACTTCATTTTTTAAAAAATACTTAAAAAAAATGCGGAAATTTCGAAAAAAAATTTTTGATGACTGGGTTTTTAGTACACTTAATTATCACCTCGTATCAATTTGGAGCATTTTTAATGCCTCTAAGGCCTTTATTTAATCAGACAGATATACCCCCTTAAGAAGATCAGATGAGCGCGCGCTTTATGGCATTTTTAAGAGTTTTAAGATTCTTGTACATTCTTGTATGGAAATTTCATAGCCAATTTTCAATAAAATTGACTTTTAAATATTATGAATTTCGAAACTTTCATTTTAAGTTAAAAGGCGATGTTTTTACATTTTTAGGGATGAGATAAGCGCGCGCTTTATGGCATTTTCTAAAGTTTTAGGATTCGTGCATGAAAATTTCATAGCTAATTCTTAATAAAACTGACTTTTGAATATCATGAATTTAAAGATTTTCATTTTGAGCAATTTTAACTCTTATTATTTATTAAAATTCAAAAATAACAAAAATTTGGATTTGAACGTATTTTGAGGTTAATCACAATCAGAACTAGAGGTTTTCCCTACTTTGACGAACATTGACAATAACAAAAAAACAATTTGAAAATAACGATTTGAAATAAAAAAATTCAAACGTGAAAAATAGGCATCGATGTTTTTGCCTCATCTTGCAGAGATTGTTTTTCTAATTGTGGGATTTTTTGCTGATTTTTTGAAACTTATTGTAAAAAAAGAAACTGAATGAGATTCCTTCTCTAAATAGCCCCGTTTTTCACGAGAAATATGTCGTCTTTTACACAACTGAAATCTCTGATTTAAAACCAAAAATTAATAATGATTTTATTGTCGATCAAGAACTCGTATCACTTTTAAATCAGAATAAAAATTTTCCCATTAAAACTATTAGATGTCGCAGGAGACATACGAGATCGCAGTGAGATATCAAACTTTTAAATCGAAAAAGCCGATTTTTTATCGCGGGGTGATACGTTGGCGCATAGATACGGATCTGTATTTTGATTATAAATGTTTCCGTTGAGCAGAGTAGACCATGATTTGCTAATAGAACATTTTTCAATGACGAAACTGTACAGGGTATCACGTTTTTCCTATAATATTGAATTTCGGGGAAGATGATTTCGCTTATGAATTATAATGTTGAGATTTTCCATTTATTTTTTAATGTTTCCTTTAAGTTTGGATAATCCCCCTTGGACCGTAGTTTTTTCCTTTAATTTCAATTTTTAAGTTGAGAACCGAGAAAGACTAATCAAATTCGGGCAGAAATCGCGGCTCCCTCTCTACGACGCTTAGTAAACTTAAAATTTCATTTCAATCACGTGACACAAAAAGTAAGGTCCCAGTCGAAAATCACTAATCCCCTATAATCCCTGCCAACAAAAACTCCATTCTGATCACGCGGCACAAAAAGTCAAGACCCAAGCAAAAAACACTAACACCTCTTAATCCCTTGCCGCCCTTTGGAACTATTATCCGCCAGTCTTCCGTCATATAAGATATATTGATTTATATATTGATATATTATAATTTTATTAAAAAATAATGTGCCGCACATTTTTGAAAAACGTTATTTCAAATTTACTAGTTGTAATGTCAATTGAGTTTTTTTTACATGTTTTATTTTATTTAAAATGTTGTTTTCTGAAAAAAATATTTTTTATTCGTTGAAAACTGTTTTGTTAAAAAAAATTTTCTTAAAAGGTTTTATGGTGAGAAAATGTTTTGTTGATAAGTGTTTCTTGTGATAAAATATTTTTCCGTACTAAAAGTTTAATTTTCGGGATTTCAGATTTGATTATTAGCCTGATTTTTTCTCTTAATAAGTGAAAAAGTCGTTGTTGTATATAAATTTCTGCCGTTGTGTTCAATTAAATAACTTAGAAGTTTTTTGCAATCTGTTGAAATTTCCGATAATTATTGACGTGAAAGCGAAAAAAAAATGTCTTTTGTTGCAACTACAAAACCTTTAAGATATCTGTGTTGAGATATGACTCTCAGTACCAAAACAGAAAAGAAGGACAGTAATTGAGTCGCATAAATAAAAATTAAATAATCAATCGACTGATAATTTTTTTCCGATTTAAACCTGAATTTCAATGAGCATTATTTATTGACCTTAATTTTCAATTTATTTTGGAACACAAAATGTGTCAGGTTTTAAACTTTTTAATGAAAGTAAACGGAAAGTAAAATCAAATGATTGGTGTCACTACCCCGCTTGACAAGAAAACTCCTAATTCAACCATCATATAAAAAAATTATTTGATGAGATAAATTATTTAACATCATAATTTGTATCTAACATTTCGATTTATTATCATTTCCAAAGATGTTATTTTTTAACAAGTTTCAAGTCTTACACTAATAAAACAGAAATCTAAAATTAAAAATTTTTCAAATTTCTTGACAATAAAATTTTTTGTAACTCTTTTCATTATTTATGCGGAATTGTTAAGGCAGAAAATAAAAAAAACTTTGAATGCTTTATGGTCCCATTGGTCAACAAAAGAGGGTTTTTTCACTCGTATGAAATAAGATTCCGCAATTTTACGATCTTTTTTGTACTTGAACCCTTTCGTAATGATTTTAAATTTATCCTTACAATTTTTAAATTTTGACTTTGCAGGGCTGGTAAAGTTTTGTAGATTTTTTGAAACAAAATCATTCGCATGATGAGGTTAAATACGATATTTTCACCTGAACCGAATTTACTTCGCATCGTGTACTTCAAAAATTGTAGTATACTTTTGTTTCACAATAAAAACCACGGGTCAAGTACAACGAAATGCAGATGACTTAACACTTCCATAGTAAATCAGTTCTAAAACATTTCTTTGCTTTCATTATAATCTTTCTGAGCGGTTATAAGGAGTGGCAAATTGGTACATTTTTTTCAAAAAATATTTGGAAGAAAAAAATGTTAAAATTTATTTTTTTACTTTTAAGTTTTAAATAATGTGTTCTTGTAATCTTGTAAACGTTTATATTTTTAATTTTTTAACATGACTAAATATCTGTAAAAATATAAAAACTTCTTTTCATGAGGATTCGATTTTAACTTTACCCGATGTAAGATTTTTTCTGAAAACGATATAAATTTTTTCAGACATTTTCGATTGTACTTCGCTAATAAGTGGGTGAATCATTCAGCAGATCAGAAAATTTCTTGCATATCAAAGTTTTGTACATGTGAAATGGTCAAAAATGATGAAAAATAGAGTGAAGCATTTTTCTTGGAAGAAATAATTGATTTTTTTTGCGTTCTTATTTTTTAAAATGTCCTGACTATCTTGAGAGAAGACGCCGAGTAAAACCAAAAGTTATGGAGAATTTTTCGCAAAAATATTTTTTTTTAATTGAATGGCAAATGGCACAAACAAGTGTCACAGAAAATAGTTCTGAATTTCATCGATAGGTCAGAAATGCTAGTCGCCCTTTCATCGGGTGACATACGGAAACCTACAAGAAAATCTATATTGAAACCAAATAGGTACCAGGAAATTTGAATAGTGATTTGGCCTGACTTACTATGGAAAATAAAAAAAAATAACAAAAGTTTTGAACCTGATTTGCGGAAAATTTTTAGAATATTTTTAAAAAAGTCGACAAAAATGACAAATAAAGTTTTATGATTCTTCAAAGAGCGGTTAGAAAACATTTACTAGTAGGCATCTATAAAAAAAGAAAGTAACCATTCTTCTTGTTTTTACTCACAGATTTAAATGAAAAATAAGAAGAAAATTAGGTTCAAAATTTTTCGTAATGTTTTCAATTTTTTTTGGAAATTTTTACGAATTCAAAAATTAAAATCCGAACTCAAATCTTTTCCAAAATAGATAAAAAATTATTTTAATAAACTGAAACATATTCTCACTGGTTAAGCTGACTAAAATAAGCATAACAAATAAACAAACTTATCATTCTCATAAGTTATATTGACTCCTTAAAGTTGGGAGTAAAAAGGCTTCAAAATTGGCATTTTCACCATTAATGTGTTTTTGTTGTCAATTTTGAACGAAAATAATCTTTCTAGAAAATTCAAAATTTTAAAAATAGTTAATCATTTAGGAATGATGTCGACGAGATAAGAGCGATAAATGGAATTTAGTTGGAACTTGCTTAAATTTTCCCCAGCAGTATTTTAACCGTTGAGGGGTTTGTGCGTGTAGAAGTTATTTTGAACCACGGTCTGAAATTCGATATTATTTTTTTTGCATCCAACCATCCAGCAATTAAGAAATCGATAACAAGCAAAAAAAAGTTTATTACTATCGAATAACTAGTTCTGGAATATCGGATTTGCTTGCAAAAATAATTCATTTATCTAAAGTTTTGGACATATGATAGTCTCAATTTACAAAAAATAATACTCACAACAAAAAGTTAATCTAAATGAGAGTATTTCAATATTATACTAGTTGTTGATAATATTTTCGCCCCTTTTTCAGTATTGCAATTTCTTTTCAAAAAATTTTTCAACGAATTAAGATGAATTTCTAAAAAATTGGCAAATCAGATTGTAGAAAATTTTTTCTGACAAATGATATCGGCTCAATGCGATTTTCGGATACGTGCATATGACGAAATACATCACTGGAGAGAAAAAGCAGCAATTAGTTTTTATGCATTAACGATGAATGTTAAAAAAAATTAAAAATAAATAAATTTTTGACTTTTCAAGGTTAGGAACTGAAATATTGAATTTAAAAATCCATGTCCACTTCACTCTGATGAAAGATATTTGAGTTTTTAAAATGTGTTATTTTCCCCAGCACATTGCTGGAAGCATCCACAATTTCCTAAAAACACGATTTTCCATCTTATATTATTTTTAAATTCTGCTCAAGAATTTGTTTTCGGGGCTATCAATACTTCAAAAGATAAAAAATTGGCCGTCGTTTAGAAACTTACTATAATTTATTTTAAGTTGTTCATTCGGTAGAGAACTTTTCATCAAGTTTTTTTTTGCGTTTCTTGTCATGAAGCTTTTTTTGAAACCAAAACGTCGATATTTTTGTCTTCATTCTATTTGTTAATTTTTTATTCAGAAATCAATTCTATCGAAGCCGTCTGCAATGTATGTGGTGAACATGGTGATGGATATAAAACCACTTTTAAATTTTGTGCCACATAAAGATAAAGATAATGATTAATTTTTATTTCATAAGAATGAAAGTAAATTTTGTGGAATTAATTTCGAAATAAGGTTTTTCCCAGAATTTTATCACGCATCACATGTGATTACGTTCTCTGAGTTTTCATTAACATTTATTTATAAGATTTATGTGAAATTTGTTGCAGTTTTTCATGAAAAAAATTGGCTTTCATTTTGAAAGTTCAGTAACTGGGCTCAAGTTTATAAATTGAGCTTAATTGAGCTTAATTTAAGCGTTGAAACGGTTTTGGTCAGATTAATACAGTTTTAACAAAAGATTAGTGACTGAGAAGTCATACTTGATTAAAAGCTTTTGAAATCAATGATTTAGCTTTCGAATTATTGCCTACTATGATTTTTTTGAACTGTGAAGAAGATAATGTGTTACTGTAAATGTATATCTTTACAGTCTGGCGTCATGAGTCAATTCTTAGTCTACAAAAACATATATTGGGTAAGCGTCGAGGTACAAATTGATTTGTCGTGACTTGAATTCATTAGACCATATTTTACGATTAAAACAAAAAAAATACTCGAGTACACAGTTGTATGCTTTTATATCACCTCAAGTCTTGACCCAACTTGAAACTCAGGCGGTGATCAGATGGCGTTTTGAGACGAGTAAAATAAGGAAATTGATCAGCAGCGAACTGTTCGTCACTAACAAATTCTATAAAACTTTTATTTTGGAAATAAATAAAATATAGCTGATTCAATTTGTAAAACAGGTTGTATTTTCGATTTTAAGGCGCTTTGCCGTCTAACTGATTTTCACGTTGATTTTTACTTTAATATTAATAGGATTATTCAGTTAGACGGAAAGCGCCTCAAAATCTAAAATACAACCTTTATATTTATTTCTGATTATTTTTGCACAATATTTCAAATTAAGTTTATACAGTAAGTTTTTGCAGTAAGTTACTACAGTAAAATGGCGTAATAATTGTTACTGAAAGTATAGGTAAAAACGGGATTCCGAGGTCTCTACTTTCTTGTTCACGTTTGGCCTCATTTTCGAAGCTTTTATTGGTCACCCATGTGATATTTGGTGCTCCGATTAATCAAACGGGAACACAAAAGTAGAAGCGTGAAGGTACCATTTTTTGATATACAATACCATATATGGGCCATATAATACGGCCATATATCTAGAACGGCATGCCGCGGCACATCCTTGGGCTTTTATGCCACTATTTCAGCCAAAATTTTTATTTAATTCTGCTTTTGAAAACGAACCATCCGATCGAGTTGTTAGATAGCTCAAACCATGGGCTTTATGCACTTATTCAGCCAAAATTTCTATTAATTCTGCTTTGACAACGAACCATCCGATCGAGTTGTTAATAGCTCAAACTGAACATAAATATAAAGAGAATAATCAAATATGAAAGGTCCGAATGAGACTTTTGTTCAAGTTTAGAGGAAAACTTTAATTAAACAATTTTAGTTATCTCTGAAAAAGATATAAAAATGGGTCCGATTCCAACTAATTTAATTTATTATCACTAGAGATTTTGCTCAGGTTAGCTATCTAAGTACTTAATCGGCTTAGTCGTTTTCGTAAGCCAAATTATATAATAATTTTGGCTAAAAAATACATAAAAGCCTCAGCAAGTACCGTAATAGATATAAAAGAAAATACATCCTATACCGTAGACAGTAAATCAAAATAGTCTCTCATCTATTTAAATTGATCAGGCCGGTATAGAGTTTTATCCGAAAAAGCTTTGCGATGTTTTAT
>SCLH01000808.1:393437-413539 GCA_004367855.1 Oikopleura vanhoeffeni
TAATATAAAGGATTAAATCAATTGAAGGATCTCTCTCTTTACCTCTAACGATTTCGAAACATTACAATGGCATTTTATCTTATTCAAATTTCTTATGCCATACAGATTCTGCAGTGAGTACTTACAACTAAAAAATTATTAAAACTACAGCTACTGACAGACCTCGGCCCCACTGGCTTTGCTTGAGTGGCTTGGCTTGAGTCTTCAATTTTTAAATTATTTGAATATTTTAAAAATTTTTACTGACTTTGAAAAAATATAATTTTTCAATTCATTTATCAAACGAACATTTCTATTTTCAGATGTTTTAAAATTTCAAAAAGGTAATAATTTGAGCTGTTCACTGAGTTAATAACTAAAGAATTTCATTTCAAAAGAAAATTATATTCTTTTTTTCCTAAATAAAATTTTTTTTCAAACTTTTGAAAGCAAACTTATGTTTTGAAAATTTTTTACTTCTCAAATTTTTTTGAATATTAAATTGATTCTCTTCTGTCGGCGAATATAAAGATTCGATTTTTTCGCATGTCGCCGAGTTTTTTTTTATTCTTTTTAAAATTTTGGTCATTAAAAAGTCAAGCCAAGCCCACAAATTTTTTCGTTCTGTCAAGCCAAGCAAAGGAAATTTGTGTGTACGGTCAAGCCAAGCCAACGAAATTTTTTTCCTGGTCAAGTCAAGCCAACGAAATTTCTTCGTCTGGTCAAGGCAAGCCAGACAATTACCTCTGGCTTGCCGAGGTCTGGCTATTGATATCTTGTGTGAATTGTTCTGACGTAATTTGAAAATATGTCAAAAGTGAGTCTCGAACCCAGGACTTTTAGAGACTCACATATGACTCATAACTTATGAGTCATAAGTCATAACATGCTACACTATAGATATCTTCATGAAGATTTGGAAAATAAATTTTCGACTGTCAAAAATGGATACCAATTTGATTGAAGCATAATGCAGAAAAAAACGATTAAATGCCAAACAAGGACCATTTGAAGCCCGGCGTATGAAGGCAAATTTCACCAATAAAGTTGAACAACCGGTTTTGAAACTGATATCATACAATTTTTTTGACTGAATCCGTCAATTTCGACCATGTTCGGTGTCAAACTGTTAATAAGATTAATTTGAAAAATCTTTTCGATGATAACACTTACGGCGATCTTATTTCCAAATATATTTCTGGTTGTTTAGCTTTACCGGTGGATTTTAAGCACCTTATCTTCTTTTTTTTAATTATTACTTTGTTAATCGTGTTACTTTCATTTTCTACTCACGCAAGGACCTAAAAGGTATACTTTATGGCTTCATTTCGTTAAAAAATGAAATAATCCTACGACAACCGAGTCGGTTGAACCGACTCAACAGAAAAATTAGTTCGTACTACACGGACGTCAAGTTTAAGTCTCGATAATAAATTTACTTTATTATTCATCGAATAGGATTTGACCAGTGGTCGAAAGTCCAAAAAGCCTTTAAATTCCTTAAAAATGATTTTCAAAAATCTTTATCTCATTTCAGGAAATTTTCTCCTGTTTTTCAATGCAGAGAGGAAATAAGCAACAGGGATATATTAGAGTTTCTTGATTATTGAAATTTGATCCACATTGAAATTTGATCCACATTGAAATTTTGAAGTCCGTTTTTTTTCTTCAAATTTGACAATCTTTTTAGTACTTTTTATTACGAACAGAATATTTGAGATTCTTGGGTTTCGATATCTATGTTGAACGTTCGAAGTCCGCACTTTTACTTCTTATTTAATTTTTATAGACAAACAACTTTTATCCAGATTTGCATATACTTAACAGAATACTTGAGATTCTTGGTTATTGATAAAAATATACGTCGAACTTTTTCTTTTGAAGCTTTACTTTTTCTTCCAATTAAATTTTTATAGACAAACAACCTTTTTAATTTTTCTTCTCTCGGAAAAAATAAAGGAGATTCTCGGTTAGCAATAATTGATCCACATTGAACTTTTGAATCTAAACTTATTTTTCCAATTTAATTTTGATAGCCGAACATCCTTTCTAGACTATCTTCGATTGACCTCTATTTGACACAATTATTTTTCAGTAAGGCCATCTAACAGTGAATGAATATTCACAATTTAGGTCAGTATATTTCATTTTTAGATCTTGAATTTTTTACACCCTGTTTTCTGCAATAATTTTCGGTCAATCATCTGTCAGGCTGTCAAAATTGAACGAAGAAAAAATTGGTCAGAAAACAAGGTAGACATAAACTTGATATAAACTGACCAGTACTGTAATTATTCAGTTACTGTCAAGGATGTTGGTAAGGGTTTGACTTTGAATTGACTTAGGATAAGAACAATTAAATTACATAATTGAAAAAAACAGCATCGAAACTACGTAAGATGATAGCTACATATTATTTACTAGGAGCACTGCTTAGCTCAAATATAATAAAATACGAAACTGAAAATTTTCAATTCCGAAATTGAAAAACAAAATCAAATATATACGCGTAGCTACGTCGGTTAAGTAACAAAAAATAATATGTTTTTATTAATAATGCATGCTTAACGTGATCACTGTTTTTACGGTAGGATCCTGACTGTGAACGTCCATCTTAACTCTATATAAGTACCACACCTGTAGGTGCAGGGAGGTGTAGTAGCACTGCCGCTCAATACGAGATAATTGATTTATTGACAATTAGTTATTGTCATTAATGGTTCAAAATTTATGACCCCCTGATACTGCATTAATGAAAGCCTCAGTGTGTTCAAATAAAATTGTGCTGAAGGTTAAATGAGTTTTTCACAGAAGGATTTTGTCATGAAAGTTTCAGTTGGGGTTTATTTCTGTTGATCAAAAAAAGATGAAAAGCTAATTTCGATTTATTCCAATTGCTCTGCGTACGAAAAGTTTTGCTAAATCAACTTTTAAGAATATATTTTATAAGATCGTTTGACCTTCATACACGACAATTATGTTGCACTTATTTGATGACATAATGGCAAATGACTTTTAACAGAGCGAATAAATATATTACACGTCTTGCAAATTTTTTAATTCTTGAAAAATTTCGACAGAAAATTTATAATTCACTTGTGAAATTTTAATTTAGTTACCTTTTATCCAGAATAAATTAGGTTTTACAAGCAATATAATTGAAATTTTATCTCATGAATACAAGAATTTCTGAAAGGGGACAAGAATATTTATACAGTTTCGAGCCGGTTGGAAAATTAAATATTTTATTATTTAGATAAAAAATATGCATTTATACGTTACACTTATGATGATAATATTGATGGCCTTTGATAGATATTTGGTTATTGTCAGCAGTTCAAGATTAAACAGATTAAAACAAGCAAGAAAATCCCCAATTATTATCAAAATGGTAAGTCTCCACAAGTTGTATTTTAAGTGATGAAGTCAGAATTTTGGAAATTTAACATAGTTATTAATATTTATTAATTCTTTTGCAATGTTTCGCTTATGCATCTCAAGGGCTATAGTTTTCACAAAACAAAAGTTTGGAAGTATGTGAAAATACAGAGTCTAGCTCTGAAGATGCAAATTGTAGTTTGTTTTAGGTACAACAGATTTGACTGAACCCTATGAGATATCACAAAACGTTTTTTGCATTTAACTGGAAACTAAAAAAGTTTAGGCAAACATTTTCTGATTTTGTTTCGCTCTATCGGTTAACCGGTAATTCTCGATTTGAACTGGTTATTTGCGATTTGTCCTTAATACAGCAGGGTGCGGTACAATTTTTTATTTCGCGAGCTGATTCTTTTGCGCTATTTGGTATTTATATCCATCATAGGAATTTTAACGTTTACCATTCACCCTCAAAAATAGCACCGTGCGGCGTATAGATGAACGGGTATAGTTGAAACCCACGCAAAAACCTACGCAACCTACGCTTTTTATGGCGAAAAACTTTCACCTATACGCCGCACTCTGCTGTTATATTATTACACACAAGTACTTTCAAAACATGTTATATCGTTAAAATTTCGATCCAAAATTTTAATGTTAGGCATACAACAACTTCCGGGTTAATCTTAAGAAAACTTTATTTTCGAAATTTGATTTTTGAGCCGTTAGTCTTAGGATTTTTT
Source organism: Oikopleura vanhoeffeni (assembly GCA_004367855.1). Lineage (NCBI taxonomy): Eukaryota > Metazoa > Chordata > Appendicularia > Copelata > Oikopleuridae > Oikopleura > Oikopleura vanhoeffeni. The sequence continues at coordinate 397,538 of SCLH01000808.1, forward strand.
TCTAGTTCCATTTCATACCCATATTGGGTCATTTCCCGTCATTTGAAAATCTCGAATTTTGAAAAAAATCTCGGAAAATTTTCGAAAATTGAAAGAAAAATGGTGGTTTCGTGATATCTTATACGGTTCGTCTGTGGTGACACAGCCAAATCTGTCTTACCTAAAAACTACCTAAGGTAGTTTTTTTAAAAGAACCACCCCTATCCAAGACGATTACCGAGATTCGAATCTATAAAAAAAAATATTTTCCGGTTTATATCCGGTGAACCGGATATTCCATCAACTTTATAAAATTTGTCCATTGAGCTTTTTTAGTTAACAGTTAAATGCATAAAACCGTTTTTCGATATCAACTATGATTTTACCGTAATCGTCATACATAGGGGTGGTTCGTTTAAAGAAAAACCTACGAAACGTTGCAAAAGAATAAAAATAATTAATATTTTTAACAGGGTTAATAGAGAAAAAAAGGGAATCAATAGCTTGAAATGAAATATCGAAACGTTTTTACAAAATAAATTTAATAATAAATATAAGCGTGAAAATATTTAAACTCGTCTGCTTGTTATGATGTTTAACTTCAGAAATTATGATCAGAAAAACTTTTTCAAATCTGAGAATAAGTCCTTCCAACGAATTTAAGTGGCTTGGCTTGATGTCGTGCTAACAAATTAATGAAAACATCGGTATTATTGTTAATGAATCATTTCTTTCGGCTTGACCGGAAGATATTGCTTGAAGAAAAAACTTTTAACACTATACAGTATAGACTATACTGTATCGTCTATACTGTGGTTTCTATCTACAAGGAAAAGTGAGATTTTCCCAGATTGTCGTTAGCAAAATTTTCCCAAATTGTTCTAAGCTCATTTTCCTAAATTGTTCGTATCAATCTGTCTTTACCTATAATCCCACAAATTTTTCAAAAATCATATTTTTTCCAATAAATATAAAGACCTTTTTTAATTTTATTTTACTCTTCACCCATATTTTTACGAACAAAAGGTGTTTTAATAAAATTTTTGGAAAATATATGAATTTTTCTCCCAAATTGTCCTTATAGAAGAACTTAAATTCAAAAGCGTAGGTTTTGACCATACTTACCCCCAAATTGTCCTTATAGAGGGTGTCGTTATTTACAGAAACCACAGTAGTATAATTCAAATTACATAAAAAATAATGATAATACAAAATAAAACTAAGGAAATTTTTGAGTTGTTTCATACCAGTATTAAAAAAATACAACCCCTCTCATGACATCATGGAATTAATTAACCCAATTCATCTTTAATCTTATCTTATTAAGATTATAGCATTAACGTGGACGGTTTCATTTATCGCGGTTTTGCCGTTAATTGGAAAAACAAAATTTGATGATGTTAATGATACCTGTATTTTGCAATGGAATGATGAACTTGGAAATAAATCATGCAATCATATAAATTCAAATTCGACGATAGGAACAGTTAACAAAAATGATTTAAAGTTAAGTTGGTTTTACCCAGAGATAGAATTTTACGGGTTGGCGGGTCGAAAATGTTGAACATTAAAAGTTAACCCTTGGAAACACAGAAAAAAAATATCCGCGGAGGCACCAGAGCCTTTCAGGAGGTTCTACGTCGAGCACTGGTTACAGAAAACTCTCACAAGATTAACCTTCAATATTTCTTTTATGATCGAGTTGAAGAACAAAATTTTCTAAAAAAAATTAAAATTCTAGAAATTTTGAAAAATTAAGGTTTATTAAACCACATTAGTAAATTAAAGTGACGTGAGACTACCTCATGGTTTGCTACAAGAGTATGATTGAGTATATCTGTTTTGAATCAAGGGATATCTTTGAATTAGTTGGAAATATTAAAAAAAAATCCCGTTTTTAGAGGAAAATTGTTAGTTTACTCGATTTCATGAAATTATTTGATGATTACAATATTAAGGCCAGGCTTCCAAAAGGGATGGCTTTCATCCCCTTTTTATTCCTCTTCATAGCAAAAGATAGGGACAATTTTGAGCGCGGGCGTAAGTGTTGCTTATTTTTAACTATGAAGAGGGATAAAAAAGGGATAAAATCCATCCCTTTTGGAAGCCTGATTAAGGCAAATATGGTTTAAGATTACCACTCCGGGATGATTTTCACAAATCGAATATTTTCTGCAAACATTTTTTGCACCATTTTTTGGACGACTCAAGGTGGCTTAAGCCTTTCAAACGGCTCTGTGCCTCCATGGGTTAACGGGCTTTTTTGGAAATAATTAATTCATAAATTAAAAATCTCCTTCACGATCTTATTTGATCTTTAACCATCTCGCATTAAAAAGAAATTGAACAATTTGATTAGCCTCATAACACCGTCGATTAAAAACTCTTGATTCCTCAAATATTTTGCTAACTTAATTCAGGTGAAAATCTATGCAATTGTATAAGTTCCATTGATTACAAAAAGGTAAGAAAATTTTACTACTAGCTTTGTTCAAAGCGAGAATGTGATTGGCTGCCCAAACAGATTTGAGTCAATTTCATAAGCTTATTCTAAAATTCAGGTTGCTTACCGGCTGCAAGTATATCGCACCGTTTAAATCTTTCGAAAAGGCTGCATTGGTTCGCTGAGGTTTTTGAGTCTTATTATGAATTAGTAAATTTTTTAATTTTGTTGTTTTTTTTTAAGTTTTCGAAATTATTCAAATAATTTAATTTTTGTTCGTTAAATAAACTCAATCAAATCCGGAAAGAGGGCCCATTTTAAGTAAATGAAACTGAAATTTTTGCTTGATTTGCTAAAAATGGGTCTTTTTCCCGAATTTTTGATATAAAACAAATAAAGGGTTCTCTGACCAGTATTTTTGAAAACTCTGACGTGCAAAGCAAGGACGCCTATCTTCTTAATACGCTTATTTTTTTTGTAGTATATTGGTGCAATGACAATATTTGGATTTATACTACCGGTTGGAATTTTTCTGACAAGTTATTCCATGGTCTGCTTGAAAGTTTACAAATCTTATAAGAAACTACGAGAGCATTCACTGAATTCCGCAAAGTTAGTGGATTTTCTCAGTATTGTCATCATTTTATAAAATTTTTTTACTTTATACATTTTGTATTATTTTTAGAAAAACTGGAGTTCGATCTATGAAAATTATTGCAGCTCTCATTATTAGTTACATTGCGTGCTATCTGCCATTTCAGATTTTTCATTTATATCGAGTTTTTGATATTTATTTAACAAGTCAAGCCTGTCGAAGTTTCCAGTGGGTTTATGAAAGGTAAAAAATAACATTATGCAAAGATTTTGTTGCTTTGGCTTAGAATTGAAAATTCAGTTATTCATAGGAGAAAACGTTCCCGATGAATTAAATAATTTTTTAATAAAATTTTTGATATTAAAAACATTCTCAAATTGTTTGGCTAAATTCGACGAAAACGCAATTCGCTTGTCTTATGGGTATCCCGGTTCCCTACACTTTCTGCAGTTATTATGTCATAAAAATGCACCAAATCAATCGTTTATGTTTTGAAAGCACATTACAACCCAAATAAGAAAAAAAATTCGAAATTTTAGAATTTTTTCGATTTTTTCTGAGTATTTCTTCCAATATTAAGTGGAAAAATAACGTTTGCTTCAAATTGACCCCCAAAACTTCAAAATTTCGGCTTGACGTGAGCCAACTTTCTTTTCAGTATTTTCCCAGCTTTCTTTTGACTTTACTTTCGAAAAAATCAAACCACCTTTTTTCCCTAAATTTTTTCACGTGACCTTGAAAAATTCATATTTTGAGATTGGGGTCGAAATTAAAAAAAAGGCTCTACAGAAGTTTTAATTTGTTCTGAGCTTCCTTTTGCGAAAATTTGATTGAATTTTGAAATCTAACCTAAGAGAAGATAGAATTCCGATGGAAAATGTCAGAAAACGATCGCATACTGTCAAAAAAATAAAACACTTATCAACAGTAACGCTTCCACGGAAGTTTTGTATACTAATTATACAGGTTATCATAAAATTAAGGTTTATTTCAAAATAGAACATCAGAGGAGATAGAATTTCCGTTTTGGCTTAGGTAGCCCTGTTTCGCTAATGTGTCTGGGAGTGTATTCATCCAAAAATGTTATGATAAATGTTTTACGAAAGATGAATGCTAGTTCTACAAACTGGCCAATCTGAATATTATCTTTGAAGCCGTGTTTCGCTAATATTTTATCGAGAATATGTCAAATTAGGGACAGGGATACCCTTAATACTGCAGTAATTCCAAAATATCAAAAAAACAGAAAAAAATATGTTCAAAGTGAGATAAACGATCTCATTTTCTGAAATATGAATTGATTCGTGTAACTTGAATTTTTATCGCAATATGAATAAACCCTGACATGACAGAAAATATAAGGATTCATGTTTTAAGAAATATTCACATTAATTTTAGTCTAATTTGGCTATTACCTGCGATCAATCCTATTTTCTATTCGTTCTTTGCCCGGGATTTCCGACAACGATTCAACACACTTCAAAACAAAGTTTTAAGACTTGGTCAACATTAATTTGAATAAAGTTTCAAAAATTTTTAAAAAAGAAATATTTCAAAAAACATCAAATGGTCGTCTTTTTTTTCGGTACAAATTTTGATGCCCATCGAAAAATATACGTATTGTCAGATTAAAATTAAGACGTTTATAATTCACAGGACTCTCAAACTTTTCGTTTCGAAAAATTTCATTTTATTTCGAATTTTAGACATAAAATAGTTTTAGGTTCAAAGTCATTTTACTCGGGTCCCCGTAAGTTTCACGAAAATTGATAGAGCGGTTTTCGAGAAACTGATAATTTCCGGTGAAAAACCGGTAAATAGCGGAAATTCAAAAATCAGGCTTTGCAGCGCGACGTAAAATAAAATGTTTCTACAAGACCCAAAATATCAGAATTATCGTATGTGTCTATTTCGCTTGACTGAAGAATCCGTTTGTGGCTATATAAAAAAACGACCCTAGGGTTCTAAAATTGAAAAAATTCGAAAAATATTTTAGTTTGTATATTATAAAAATATCCTTGATGACCTTCCTTTAACAAAACAATTAAATTAACGTTTATTATCGATCACTACAAGCATCAAATGGAATTACCGCTCAAAACAAGGGTCAATGGAAAACAGAAACCTGAATTCATCGCAAATCCCTCCATCGCCAATGCTAAGATTTCAAAGAAAAGATGCAAATGGTCTGATTTTAACTTTCATCTAGACTTCATTGGTTGAATACTTAGTAATTGTTTCACGGCATTTTTTTTTTAATTTTTGAATCATTAATCAATTATAGCAAAAAAATCTTAAAATTACTACACTGTACTGTGATTGTCGTCTACGTATAAGAACAGCTGATATTCTGTCATATTGTGCTTATTAAATAAGGAGGAAGGGCTACAAAAATAAAAACCAAAATTTTTCCAGAAAAAACATGAAGAGCAATTATTTTATGTTGCTAGTTACCTATATTTTTAAGAAAAAGAGGTGAAATTGAAATATTTTTAGAAAACAAAACACTTCGGATATTTTTGCCATATTGTCTTTATAAAGGGACGGACAAAAACATTAAAAGGTAGGTTTTGGCCATATTTCTGCCATATTGTCCTTATAGACGATGTCTTTATAAAAATACACCACATTACTATTTCAGTATATTCTTTTCGCGACTTTATTAAATAGGGTGTACATGGGCCATGTATAGCAAACGAAGTGTGTTTTTAGTAGTAGGGCCGGGATATTCCGGATAGTGTGTTAAGGGGCATAAATGTCGCATAAAGCTTAAAATGACCAGACATATTTATCAATTATCAAACAAAACAAATTGGTCCGCATCAAATAATTTTTCATATACGTTTGTTAAACAAACTTTGAGGCAAAAACCTTCCAAAAATTTCGAAAAAAAGGCAGATTCGGACTTATTTTTTACTTTAATTTTTCTTTCAATATGCGTAGTTTTTAAGACTCATCTCAGAACTCAACCGGATGAGTTTTTAAATGACTGTCGCGACATGTCGTTTCAATATCCGAAATTTTAGCGATTTGGACACCCTATTTACTTTTACGATCACTTTGCTTGCGAAAAGGATATAACTGAGATCATTAACCCTCACTGATATCTAATTTTTTAATTGGGTTGCAAATATAATACTTTATTGATAATAACCCGTAAAACAGTTGATCCACAATGGCTGGATAAAATGTAACGCTTTCGAGCCGAAACCCTGTCAGCTGAAGGGATCGTTTCGTCTTTAATGATATATCGTTAGGTCTCGAGTTCGGATCTCATTGAAGCCACATATTCTTTTCCCAACGACACTCCCTCTCAAAAACCTTTACTATCTCCATAGCGCGCGTTCGAATCCCACTGATGTTGTCTAAGTGATTGTCTTAGTGATTGCTTAAGTGATTACACATCGATCAAATTTAGCGGTCCCAATATCAAGCACTCTTGCCTATATTCATGCTCAAAACAATAAGTAAGAGAACATTAGTGGAATTCGAACACGCACTATAGAGAAAGAAAACATTTTTAAGATAGGGTTTCGTTGGGAAAAAGGATATACTAAAGCAGTATGTTATGTGTATTTACTGAGTTATTTCTGTATCACGGGTTATTATTGATATCTAATAGACAACTTATAAATCAGAAAATTGTTAAATTTGACGTTATTTATTGAAATCTGTCTATCAGACAATGTCGACAAGAGGCGGCTCAACTTATGATAGGACAATGTCAACAAGGGGTGGATCTACTCATGATAGTAGGAATGTAGCGGGAACTCATCTATCTGTCAAGTGAAAGCGTCACGAAGAAACATTATGAAATTATCAGATTTTTCCAAAAATTAATGCCAGCTATTTATAAACTGATGAAATAATATATCCCGATTTGAACATTTTAATGATAAATAAATTGTATCAGAAAATTTCCATTATTTTACTTATACCGTCACAATGGTTGGGTCAACCAAAGTCGAAATTTAAAGATGGCCTTTTATAAAAAAGAATATAACCACCACCTGCAAACACTGTTTCATTATGTCATGAGGTCGACCACATGGTTGCCGATTTTAATCCAAAAAAGGCTGAATTTTTACTCGTCAAAAAATAGCGCTTTAACTTGAGATCGATTCCCATTTTTGACTTGTTAATTTTTTTATTTCTAATCGTCTCCTGGGTCTAAAAAGGGTCAAACTATTATTTGAATCTTTGAAATGTGGTAAATTACAAACCAAATTTCAGGAAATAATATCTGATAAAAAGTTAACGATAGACGAGTAAAGCCCTCAAATTATGTGCTGTTTTATTCTGCATATCACAATTTTGGAAATATCTTAATTTGATAATTCTGACGAATTAAAAATATTTTTTGACAAAATGTAAACTAAAAATGTTTTCAGAAATTATCGTCTGATACGGCGTATTAACGCAACGTGTGATAAATTAGTTTTTGATCCAAATCTGTTGAAGCTTATCGTTAATTAACTCGTTATAAATATTAACATTTTATTGAGACAAAGGATTGATGTAAACGAGTCGAGTGACAAGGGTATTACCACTTTTACAAAAATAATTTTGCATGCACTTGTAAGGATCAGACCCTCCTTAAATATTGGAACTAACTAATAAAATACACATTTTCCAAGAGAAACTTATGGCGGTTCATCATTTTGTCAAATTGAAAAGAATATTTTGCCTTGCTTCAGCATCAAATCCCGATAACAGAAGAGGAAGGTAAGGGGTCGAAACCAAGATGAAAAATTGCAAGTAAAGTTATAAGGCTTTAGCCTTATTTATTTGTAATGACGTTTAAGAAATTTACGCCAAAATTTTATTTTTTTGAAGTTCAGATGAGTTTGTCACGTGGGAGATTGAGTGCATAAAAAACTTAATGATAATAGACCGTCTAGGTCAGGCTGACCCTGACTCAGGTTTGTGACCAGGATGAAGTTTGCGTTAGTTTTCCATCCCTTTTTTGCGTAGCTTCAAGCAAAAGATAAGGAAAAAATGAGGATGGGAATAGAAAATCTGGTCGGGGATTTATCTACAGTATATTTATCTACAGTGTATTTCAAAGACAGGCCTAGTTCCGATAAAGCTAAAAAACGTTGTTCAAATAAAAGTAAGTGGACTCAATGCTTAAATAAAAAAAGAAAAAATGTTGTTTGATGAAATAATTTGATAATTTTAATTTTATTAAAAAAAACTTCTCAGTTACGAAAATAACTCCTCATTTTATCGAAATATATCAAAAAAAAACAATTTCTGTCTTTTCAACCAATGATTAACTATCTGATCAGCCTCATTAGTTCGAAAACAAGAACTTGTTTTGATTTCCAAAATCAAGAATCTTAAAAAAATATATGGATTATTGTTTTTCCCCCAAAATAGCCACGGCAAGAAAAGAATCAGTGGACTCACTGACCCTTTCAAACTTAAGTAATCAATAAATTTAAATCACGCATCAGACGTTGATAAGCCCAGCTGGAATCCCGCATTTGTCGATCCCTGTACCAAATTCAGGTCTACATTTGTATTTAGCTTGTCATCATTTCATTCATCATTAGCTGTACATCCCTTTTATTTGACTTTAATAAGCTTTAATAGATAATTTTTATTTGTGCTAAAATTAGAGAGATGAATTGTCCTAGATTACATTGAGAGACATATATATGATTAGAAGGAACAAATAAAATGGTTCTTTACCAATTTAATATCCGTATAGGTCGAAAAAATGCAGGAAAATTGAAAAATTTAGAGTAAGTTTCTAAATTATTATTTTAAAAACAAAATAAAGTTTTTTGTTTTGTTCAGCTAAGGTTGATATCGACGGTTTAAAAGTTAGAAATTTGCCCGCTGCGCGTCTTACCGACGGTCAGATTTTAACGCAATAAAATTTTTTCGATAACTTATATTTTATTTGCAAAAAATTCTCCTTAAAATTCTGCACAACAAAGCCATCAACAATCGTCAACGAACAAATAAGTTTGAAAACCAATCGATGTTACGTCCGGTACTGACTCTACCCAAAACACAAAATCTAATCATCACTAAGGCTCATTTATTCTGTAGATAAGTTGCGTTTACTAGGCGACTTTTCATAATTAAATATATCTCCGCTTAGGTTGTATATATACATAAAACGACCGTTTTTAACAACAATCGTCGTGAAATCATATCCCTTTACCACTCTTTTGTGAATATCTTGTCCCTGATTAGCAAAAGTGTGTTTTTAAGTAGTAGAGACGGGATATTAACTGAAGTGTTATGAAGGGATATTAAAGTGTTTTTCTAATCTTTCCATACTTTATTGAAATCAAGACAAAAATAAACAGAAATATATAGGTGCTTAATGTGAGAATTTAATCGTAAGCTCGAAATATTATTATTTTTAATGACTTTGATGATTGACTTAAATGATTTTCCAAGAAAATAGTTTCAACGATGACCGATAATCACTGAAGAAAAAATAGAGTCATTATTTTTTTTATATTTTAAATGCTTTTATTTTAGGTCACACTCGGTTATAACTATAAATACTGGACACGATAAATTTCTGGTGTTGCAAATCACAGAATGTACTCTCTTCACAATGGTTCTCGCATTCTTATTTCTCACTGCTGCGTCGATATCATTTTACTTGTCCGTAACAAAAACGTGTTTTTCGGAAGGAAAGGTTGATAAGAACTATAAAATTCATCTACAATAACTTATGTACAATAATTTTGGTAGGGATACGTATTATTTTTTAAAAAAATAAAATTGAAATTGCGCTCAAATTTGTAAAATTGTAAGTCAGATTAGACGAAAGAAGTAATTTTTAAATATCCGAGAAAATTGTGGTTCATCGTCAATAATCATTTTTTCCAAATCTTTTTTGACGTAAAATTGTACATTTATGTCCGTTTAATGACTTTAGTCAAATTTTGAAAAGTGCGTCAAGGATCACAATTTCAAAATTTCCTATATCAATTAGCTTGTTTTGAGCCTCTCAGTATAAAATAGGGTATTCAAACCGGTTAAACTTCAGATTATGACAACGACTGATCTGATTGAGGTCTTAGATAGTTCAAAATGATCACAAAAATTAGAGACAAATGAAAATAATTGGTAAGAATCTAATTTTTATCTACTGTTTTGATACTACTCATGAATCTCGAATGTATCATGAGAAACACTGGATAAATGGCATGATTCGGACCATTTTTTGTTAGATTATTTTTTTAAATACATGTGGTAATTTCGAGAAATCTAAAAACTCAGTCGGATGTGTTGTTTCCTAAAATCGAAATTTCAACGATGTGAATACCCCATTCACTACTGAGAGGCATTTTTGTTCAAAAAAGATTATTTCGAAGATTTTCAACCCTTAGCTGCTTGTTCTTATTTCCGCGAGAATGGCCAAAAGCTTGGGATTTCAATGATTATTTTGGGTTTTATATCTGTTGGAGGCGCGAGTTATCTTCTAAGTCAACAGTCTGCTGTGAAATCAGAGGCAGAATTAGATGATTTAGATTGGGTTCATAATGCGGTTCATAAGTTTAAGTTAGTTCAGAAGTTTAAGTGAAGTCAAAAGTGTGATTTGTGCGTGTGAAACAATTTTAATGAATTTATTTATTCAAGCTAAAATAAATTAAACACGATTTATAGCCATGTTTATGTGGTGAAAAGTTTGACTGCACCCTTACCACGGGGTCCTAAATGTCTTTATTCTTTATCCAACCGAAGTCCATGGTGGAAATGTTTCTGACCTCAGAGCTGAACTTCGAATCCCAGGAGACTCATCCAATCGCACGATTCGTCTTCCTTATATATATATGAAGTGGGAAATAGACAACACAGGACAAGAGACAACACCCCTATTATTGTATTTCTTACACAATCACTCAAACAAATCAGTTGGTCTACTGGGACGTCAAACTCCAGCCCTGAGGTCGAAACGTTTTCATCATGGACTTTGGTTGGATTAAAGGATATATGGCGTTTTTCTCCCCTTTCAACTTAATAGTGCTTAAGTTAGCTGGAATGGAAAACAGCAAATTTTGAACCACTTCCTCCGTGATAGATATATCCCAAAATGAAAGAACTGATATTGACGGAAAAACACAAGGTTTCTAAATATAACTCAATATATAGTTATTAAACAAATCTTATATGAAATAGAAAGATATTCAGTCGCTCCGTTCGGTCCGTTCGCTTTTGCACAATGTGTGCTATGACAAAACTGCGATGTATAGTTAGTCGAAAATAAAGTCAAACGAATGATGATATTCTATAATATTAGTGTGTCAAAATTGCGGCTTAAGGGTTATCCCTGCTCCTACATTTCCTGGCAGTTAATTATGTCATTATAAATGCACCCAAATTCAATTGTTTATGTTTTGACGCATAAAACAACCCAAATGACAAAAAAATTTTTTCGAAAATTATGCGTTTTTTCGATTTTTTTCTAAGTATTTTTTCTCAAAATTATGTTCAAAATAACGTTTGTGTCAATTTGACACCCTATAAACTTCAAAATATCGCGTTGACGTTAGCCAACTTTCTCTTCAGTGTTTTCCTCAGCTTCTTTTGAGACCTACTTTCGAAAAATCGAAGCACATTTTTTTTCGAAATTTTTTCACGTGACCTTGAAAATTCCTATTTTTTGTTTTGGGTCGAAATTTGACAAAAACGCTCCTACAGTTTCTGTTGTTTAGAGCTAGCTTTTGCAAAAATTTGAGTAAATTTTGAAATTTAACCTAGGAGGAGATAGTTTTCCGATTAAAAAAATCCAAAAACCCGGTATTTTGGACGCGGTTTTTTACGTATTCTAGAATAAATATAGCACTTATCGACAAGAGGCTCCTACAAAGTTTTGTATACTAATTATACAGGTTATGTTTAAAATTTAGGTTTATTCAAAAAATAACCTCAGAGGAGTAGGAATATCCGTTTTTGCTTAGGTGGCTCTTGTGCCGCTTATGTGTGAAGAGTGTGGTCATACAAAAAAAGTTTTGGCAAATTTTTTTCGCAAGTTGAAGGCTAGTTCTACAAACTGGCTAATCTGAATTATCCTCGAGGCCCTGTTCGGCTAATATTTTATCGAGAATATGTCAAATTAGGAGCAGGATTACCCTTAATATGTTGATTTGTCAGTAAGTTGTTTTATTCTTATTAATTGCCGATTAAGACCCGTTAATCGAATTCCTTTTTTAACCATGCTGTCAGTAGTAACTAAAGTGTATTGTTACATTTTTGCTTCTGAAACGAGTCATTCGATTGAGTTTTTTGGACGCTCAAATGACCACTCATTGTTTTAAGAGGAACCTTTTTTGAACCGCAAATTTGGCAATCGTTTTTCTGAATGAAAGCCCTCAGTACGGATTTTTGAGTTTTGTAACGCGATCGTATTCATATAGCAACATAAAATCAATATTAAATTAATCTTTATACGCATTTCAAACCCCGCAAAGATTTTCATATTCATCTGTGATCACTTGGTGACTCTCAATTTAGTTTTCATGGTCGGAATCATCTTTTTTTGAGAAAGTTTAACCCGGAACTCAAAAAATCCGTACTGAGGGTTAAGTTCTGTAGACAAGTCTCTCAGTACTGACCGCATTGTATAAATGGCATAGGTTATGCATATCACTGTGCGCTCAAGTGCAGTCGGTGAAATTCCTCGACCGACCCTTATGACTCATAAGTTATGGCGTAGTAAATGGCGTTGCGTTTTTTCCGATGCGGCAACTCTACTCGTTTTTTACTTTTTCGCTCGAAGGGGGGCGGCGAGCGGGAGTTTTTTGTGAGAGAGCAAAGAGTGATTTACTCGGGGCTCTTAACCGCATCTGGCTTCAATTAATAACGTGAATGATGTTCGGGAAAATCCCTGAGATCATTTTCGTAACACTTTTGCTCAATGGGAGATTTTTGTAGCACAAAACTTTACATCTGGTTTTATTTATTCAGCTAGAAATTCAAAATTTTTATTACTGAAATTTCCTCTGGAGAGGTTCTTGAAAAAATTTCCTTGGTCATATTCAGCACGAAACTAATAGACTCTTAGTAATATGCTTGAATATTTTATTAATAAAATGTTAGCTGGTCGATTTTTGCGGTAACTACCTTAAATTCCAAAAGAAAAATTCAAATTTAAAGCTTCGTATTTCTAAAGATTTTTTTTATACATTTATTAAATCTTGTAATAAAGAATATGTTCAACTTGCGCAAAAGATCCGATGTTGAATGGAATATTTATTTCCAATAATTCATCAAAAGATTCAAAAGAAAAGAAAATGTTCTTAAGGGGTATGTGAGAAACGGTCAGGTCACCAATGTTGCGTTCTGCATGCACAAATATTATTGCTTTCTAAAAATACACACATACTCAACGTCCTGACAACAAAAACGTCCTGACAGGTTTCTCAAACGTCCTGACAGTTTCTCAAACGTCCTGAACAAAATTTCAATTTGATACAATTTTACCAACAACGTTCTGAGTCAGGACTCCTGACACTTTTCGATTTTGATAAAAAAATTTTTGGAAAAAAAATGTGAGTTTAATGAAGTCCAAGAAAGTGTGATAAAGGGATATATATAGGGTGGTAATACCGGGAGCACTATGTGCCAAGCTATTGTATTAAAAAATCACGATTTTTCTCCCGGGTATGACCCTAGATAAAGGCTATCATATTCATTTACGAATTCATGATTATTCATTATAGCCTTTCGAAAGTTTAACCTTCTAACAAAACCCTTCTTTTCCTTAGAAACCTAATTTTAACTCCCAAACAGGAAATTTCTCCTCTTTTTTTTCTTTTTTTTGGTGGTGGTGTGNAATCACTCAAACAAAATCAGTTGGGTCTACTGGGACTCAAACTTCAGCCCTGAGGTCAGAAACGTTTTCATCATGGACTTTGGTTGGATTAAGGATATATGGCGTTTTTCTCCCCTTTCAACTTAAATAGTGCTTAAGTTAAGCTGGAATGGAAAAAATCAGCGAATATAAACCACATTCCTCCGTGATAGATATATCACAAAATGAAAGAACTGATATTGACGTGAATAACACAGATTTCTAAATATAAACTCAATATAATAGTTAAATAAAAAAAAAATTATATGAAATGAGAAAATATTCAGTCGCTCCGTTGGTCGTTCGCTTTTGCACAATGTGTGCTATGACAAAAACTGCGATGTATAAGTGAGTCGAAAATAAAAGTCAAACATGAGGGGTGATAATTCTATAACTTTAATGTGTCAAAATTGCGGCTGAATATATTGATTTGTCAGTAAGTTGTTTTAATTCTTATTAATTGCAATTAACGACCGTTAATCGAATTCTTTTTAAACCATGCCTGTCAGTAGTAACTAAAGTGTATGTTAACATTTTTGTTTCTGGAAACGAGTCATCCGATTGAGTTTTTGGAACGCTCAAATGACCACTCATTGTTTTAAGAGGAACCTTTTTTTGAACCCAAATTAGGCAATCGTCTTTTTTGTCCTTTGGATATATTGCTTTGTTAGGTAAACCTTCTCTAGACCCCTAATTTGGATTCAGGTCATAAAAAGGTTTATTTTCTCTTGAACCCAAACTGGTCTGAATGAAAAGCCCCTCAGTACGGATTTTTTGAGTTTTTCTAACGCGATCGGTATTATAGCAACATAAAATCAATATTAAATAAATCTTTATAGCGCATTTCAAACCCCGCAAAGATTTTCATATTCCATTGTGATCACTTGGTGACTCTCAATTTAGTTTTCATGGTCGGAATCATCTTTTTTTGAGAAAGTTTAACGCCGTAAACTCAAAAAATCCGTACTGAGGGTTAAGTTCTGCAGACAAGTCTCTCAGTACTGACCCGCATAGTATAAATGGCATAGCCCATGCGGCATAGGTTATGCATATCACTGTGCTCAAGTGCAGTTGGTGAAATTCCTCGACCACCATTATGACTCATAAGTTATGGCGTAGTTAATGGCGTTGCGTTTTTCACAGCATATTTTTCATTCAAATCAATTTAAGATCAAGAGAAGGTAAACCTTTTCTTGACCCCAAGTTGGTCTGAATTCAAACCTTCGCTTGATTCCATTTTGGTTCAAAAGATACCGACTTTTTTTTTCGATGAAAAACTTAAATGAAATCTTCAATGTTTTTGAACGATAAATGGTCTGATTCGAACCAATATTTACTATAATTTTTTGAACATGTGTGGTCATTTATAGCTATGTCAGCACTTAATCAGATAAGTCATCAGATCTTTTCAAAAAACGCAATCTCAAACTATCTCAAACCCATCAAAATAATATAATCCTGTTTTTTGCTGCCCAAAAATTATTTAAAACTTTTGATATCTGCAATCGATGCATTTCATAACTTCAAAATGGCACTGACTCAAGACCAAGGTGAATACAACTTATTCCTCATCTATATCTTCTTGTATTAATCATGTACTAATCAAAGAATGGTAAATATAATTTCGTTGATTTTAATCAATTTATCTCCAGAACCCCGCTTAAGTTCTTATGAACCCATGCTCAGACAGCGTTAATACAAGCAATTATCCAAGTGGCACCTTAGTTTGATAAATAGACGTGTCACCGTGTTCATCAATAACGTATAATGTGGAGTTTGACCATCTGGAAATGAAGTTCAACGAATATTTGGCATTCTTAGACGACGAAAAAGCGAAAGAAATGAATTTGACACCTTATGAAAACAGTTTTAATTATATTTGTAATAAATTACCTCAATTCACTTAATTCTTAAAATTTACAAAAAATACCTTTTTCAATTTGACAACTGAGTGGTGAAAGTAATAGAGAAGAATTATTGTTTAAAAATAAGATGACACATGTTATAGAATTCTATAATTAGAATAGAACTCTAGATCAACTACCGTTTAGATTCTCTACTTAAAATTTTATTCAAAGCTCGAGAATAAATTATCGAAAATTTCGAATCGAAATGATGCCTTAAGGGTATCCCGGTCCCTAAATTGACATATTCTCG